>VKOC01021639.1:0-27242 GCA_009364415.1 Spea multiplicata
ATACCAATCCACACATATATACCAATCCACTCTTACTTAATGCTTTCCTATCTTTCCTTTCATCTTTCAGCTTCTTTTCCTCTTCTTCAGTTCTTCTGTCTTCTTCCGGGTCAGAGGGCACGGACAGCGGTGGGCGCGGCTTCAGTGCTGTGCGCCGGGATCTGACAACAAACTCCGGCGCACAGCAGCTGTTGCCGCGCGGATCACTCAAGGGAGCGATATCGGAGGGTTCAACCCGGCTTAAAATCACTGAAGGGAGCCGGAGATCTGTTAAAGACCTCCGATACCGCTCCCTTGTGAGCCTGCTCCTCCAGCGGCGGACATTACTGTCCGTCTCTGGAGGGGTGCCGGGTGCCGCAAGTTGGGTCGCACAGGTCGCACACCCCAAAGGCCGGCCCTGCCAAACGGTATCAGCGGACGGCGAACGGGCGTCAATCACAGCATCCTCAGCCTAAACGGAGAAGCAGCCGGGCCTCTCCGCTCCTCCGCTCTACGGGTGCACGCGAGAATACTTTCATTTAGCGCTGAAAGAGTTAAAACCAAGGAGTACGATGCAGATTACTGACTGCGGAGCCTTTTTAAAAAAAAACAAAAAAAAACGCTTTATTTTTGTATGCGAAGAATTTATAAATATGATAAAAAAGACCAATAATTGAAAAATCGTCCCCCCCGGAGGCCACAAACAATAAACGCGATATTTAAATAGTGAACTTGTTCAGTCGGCCGCGGGCGACCCGCTGTGACGCGCCATGCTGTGCCTTGTGTGTGAACGGCCCCGCAATGTTTAGCGTATGTCACATATATGTATACAATCAGGGATGTTAATAGCTTTGCGCTGATTACAACACATGCAATCACTTAAAAATCCATCTCCCAGGGCAACACCCCGCACCTCGGCACATACGTGACACACGCGGCCCATCTGTCATCATAAAACATTAGAGCTTCATTCACAGCTTCTTTAGGCAGGGGCCTTGTGTGTGAGGCGCTACTCGCTCCCCATTGTACAGCGCTGCGGAATATGTTGGCACTTTATAAATCAGTAAATAATATATATATAATAAATATGTAATATATCATCGCTTTTTTATTCGCGGCCCCCGTCCCTTTAATCGGGCCACAGTGACATCGCGCTCCGTGACTCACTTGGCGTCTGTATAGTGGATCACTGCGCATGCCCTGGAAGCACACAAGTCCTGCAAGAGATCTTTCGGGGGGGGGGGTTTATTTTTTTTTAATTTTCTAACATTTTTTTTTAAATGGCTAAATTAACGTTAAAACGTTTGAAATGATCTTAGAATGTCAACCAAAAATCAAGATTCTTTTAACTATATATATACTTTTCTGGGTTAAATTTTCTTTTAAATAATTATTTTTTTTAATATTTTTATTGCCTGTTAAAATAATTAAAAGTTTTCACTAAATTAATATTTTCATGTTTTATTTTTTTTCTGAAAAAAAAAGCTACTTTAATTGTTTTTTTTAAAATCTTTCTTATATCTTACAAGTTTTGATTTTACTGTTTTTT
This sequence comes from Spea multiplicata, assembly GCA_009364415.1. NCBI lineage: Eukaryota > Metazoa > Chordata > Amphibia > Anura > Pelobatidae > Spea > Spea multiplicata. The sequence continues at coordinate 1,529 of VKOC01021639.1, forward strand.
CACTCATTTTAAGTTGAAAAGGGCCGGGCGTCATTGGTTAGGCAGGGGGCCCTGTCCATAAATACATCACTCGGGGCAGCACAGATGCCCGTTATTGGGGTAATTGGGGTAAACGCACATTGAGTACGTGATGCCATTCACGGTGTTATGTCCTATGATTTGTGCCATTTCTGTCCAGAATTTCCTAGTCCTGTCCTCTATTTAGACCGAGCCTTTCTTTATAGAGGTTGTGTTTATAGAGGTTGTAAATCGCATGATAATTGCGTATAACCTTATCGCCTGGCGGAAAGCGGACACGTGCATGCGCAGTCATCCTGCACAGATGGACCCTTTCTCCATTCTGCTCCATCGTACGTCTGATTGATCCGCGGTGATCGGACTAAACGTTAATTATTGTTTAGTGGCTCGGTAATGAATATCCCCAGAAAAAGGCTCCATGTCCGAGCCCCGTTCAGTAGGTGACGTCTAGAGCCTATAATTACCGGCCGCGTTAACGATCACCTGCCGGAGAGTCAATCAGACGCCGAGCGGGGAGAGAGCGCAGATTACACGTCTCTTCCTGCGTTTATTGGCTTGGAGACGTTTAACGGACGGCGATTCTCAGATAATTCGAAGAGTAAATAACAAGGCAGGCGCTGCCAGCGCTCTATTCCCGGCTCTTCAGCCGGCCGGCCGCACAATCGGCTCGCGTTCTGGCAAATACAGTTGTTTTTTGAACAAAAAAAGCCTGGTTGTTGAACTTGCGCGCTCATTGCTGTAATTAACGTTACTAGCAGCTGGGAATTATCCGCTCAGGTGTGCGTCTGCGGATACACAGCTCAATGCGCGATCCACACTCCGGCAGGCTGTCTACATTAATATTAGCGAGCGCTTGCAATGTAATTAAATACCCCGGGAGCTAAAGTGGGGGCTGTTACCGCGCAGTCCATCAACGTCCGAAGCGGTTTGCTGGATGGTTAAAACTCCTTTATAAACCTGGACGGCAGCTGACGTGAAGCCAACGGAACAAACCGGGATCCGCCACCCGGAGAGAGCAGAAAAAGAAGGATCTGGCAGGTCATTGAAACTGAGAACGTTTCACACGGAGATCTGGGAGAGAAACGGAGAACCTGGGGGGAAATTCTGTGACCTCACGGAACCAACATCAAATAAACCATTGACAAGGGGAAAATTGTATTACCACCTCTGGCGAGAGAAGGATCCTTATCACCACACAATCTGGGGCTCCTCATTAATAACGGGGTAATCACTGGGGCAATTAGTCCAGAACAATGTTTGCACATTGACAATGTAAATTTGGATTTTGGATTTTTTTTAGCTTATGAGTCCTTGGGCCGGTGTGTCACGTACAGAGACCCTTGATCCCTGGCTCCCATGCTGGTCCTCATGCTAGTTCTCATCCTGGTCCTCATGCTGGTTCTCATATTGGCCTTCTTATAGGTCCTCATTCTAGCCCTTTTGCTCATTCTGGTTCTCATTCTGGTTCTCATTCTAGTTCTCATCCTGGTGTCTATACTAATTCTCATGTTGGTCCTCATCCTGGTCCTCATGCTAGTTCTCATCCTGGTCCTCATGCTAGTTCTCGTATTGGTCTTCTTCTAGCCCTTATGCTAGTCCTTGTCTTCATTCTGGTCCTCATTCTAGTTCTCATCCTGGTGGACATACTAATTCTCATGTTGGTCCTCATCCTTAGAAATTCATGATAGTTCTCATGCTGCTCATCATCCTGGTCTTCATTCTGGTCCTCATGCTGTCTCTCATTCTGGTACTTATCCTGGTGCTCATGCTAGTTCTCATTCTGGTATTCATGCTAGTTCTAATATTAGCCCTCCTCTAGGTCCTCATGCTGGTCCTCATGCTAGCTCTTATGCTGGCCCTTGCCCTGGTCCTCATTGCAGTTCTCGTGCTGGTCCTCATTGTGGTGCTCATGCTGGTCTTCATGTTCATTCTCATCGTGGTGCTCATGCTGGTCTTCGTGTTCATTCTCATCGTGGTGCTCATGCTGGTCTTCGTGTTCATTCTCATCGTGGTGCTCATGCTGGTCTTCGTGTTCATTCTCATCGTGGTGCTCATGCTTTTCTTCATGTTCATTCTCATCGTGGTGCTCATGCTGGTCTTCATGTTCATTCTCATCGTGGTGCTCATGCTGGTCTTCAGCCTCTCACTAGAAATATCACAAAAAGAATGTAAGAGCTCTGAGACCCAGCAAATAAAATTCCATGTAATCTCCATATTTCAGTACATTTTCCTTCAAGTGTTTTTGCTTCTGTTTCATGTGAAATAAGCAGCCGGTGGGGAATATTTACATACAAGGCTTAGATGTTGCACACCGTAACCGGGGTAACATGTCATCTCTCTGTTACCATTGGCTGTCCCAGGGTCAATATCCAGATTATTCTTTCCAATGGGTTTGGAACCCAATAGCAGGATGGTAAGGTATAGGGGTCTCTTAATTGTTATGAAATAACATGGATATCTGACCCCGAGACCCCCAGGGGCCCCTGTGGTTACGCATATCCTACCGTAACTGACTGATGGCGGTGACCGATTGGTTTTAATAAAGACTGCAGCTGATCTCTTTTATTCTTAAAGAGTCTGAAATTGGTGTTTATATATTTAATATTCTGAGTGATAGAAAGATCTGGACCTCTGCTCTTCACCTAAATGCTCACAAAAAATAAGGATAAAAAAAGCTTTTCCTGCTCACCACCTCCAGGGGGGTCTAGAAAGCAGTCAAAAGTAACACTAAATACAGACCATGATGAGCTGGAGCTGGAGCTGCAGCTTCTCCTAAAAAAATTTTTTTTGTTTGTTTGACATCTTAAAATAACCCTTTAAGAGTCAATATCCTAAACCCAGGTTATGGGGTAGTCCACCTGTGCCTTGACTCTCAGCCGCCAGCCCCCCCTCAGAAAAAAACTTTGTTTTTTGACGTCTCCATTAAATAAAGAAACGCCTTATTTTGCTTGTTCTGTTCATCCATATTTTTTTTTTTAAATGAAACAAATAGGTCCGGAAGAGAGGCTTTCAGCGCATCGCACCTGCATTACCTTTCATTATTACCGCAATCAGCGAGCTCCGGGAACAAAAAGAAAATGACATAATTTCAGGTGCGCGTCTGGGGATGAAGGCAGTTTTTCCGTCCCTTCCATTACCGGAATCCTTTTGTGTTTCTACAAAGCGACATCGCGGATTCCTCGCACTCTAATGGTGACTCTGATGAGGAGAGAGGAGATCGCTTTCTATTTTTTTTTTCTTTTTGTTTTCATCGGCGATTTCACTTCTAGAATAAGCAGAAGAGACGAAGGGGAGAGCGTCTGGATTTTATTTACTGGGACATTTAAGCAAAATATAACATTACCCCATAATCACATTTTTTAGGGATTTTTTTGGGAGTGTACGTGTTTTTCTGCCCCCCATCCCCAAATTATATAAGTTTGGGGCAATAGAGCGCCCTGTTTAAAGAACTTGGAAGGGTCCATTGCACGATTGCCCACCTACCCCCTAGGACCGAGTCATTGATTTATTCACTTATTCAAGTTTCCGTTTTTAGGCGGGATGACCACGTCGGCCATATTTTTTCTTCAGGATACATATCTGTTTCCCACGTGAACGGCGCTGCCCCCTGTAGCATGCGGCGAGTATAAAGCCGCAGGTGTCAATCAGAATCGTCTGTCTGTCTTTTATTATAATTATCCGTCTCACTATTATAACAGCGCTTCAGACTCTGCTGGCGCTATATAAATTCAAATAAAGTAATTGTATTGCTGCTGGCGCAATATATATCTATTATATTATATATATTACCAGTGGAGTCTCCAGCTTTCATATTTAGGGGGGCACATGGGGGGGACAGAGACCAAAGTGTGTGTGGGGGGCAACTATAAAACGCTACATATACATTATATAGATGTTATTTTATGATTATTGGTCATTTTCTCTCCCCCTGTATTAAAATGTTATGCAATGTAAAAGAATTCAGCCACAAATTATTTTCTTCATTGGTAACAATAAAATAACAATAAAAATAAAGGACCACTCATTTTTTAATTATTGATATATATTCGTAAAATCTCGTCTTAGATTCAGGAGCCGGATGTCTATCCCATGCATGTTTAATCCCCTCACTGTATTACCCTCTACCACCTCTGCTGGGGGGGCTGTCCCTCTTATCTACCACCCTCTCAGTAAAGTAAAATAGCTGTGACTTCCTCAGTTATTAGGTTTTCATGATGATGATGATGATGTCGGGGGTATTCTGAATGTTTTAAGCCGCAACCTTGACATAAAATCTCCCGAATAGCTGAAGGGGTTAATGTTCCTAACCCGAGCTGCCCCCAGTCGGAGCATTTATTTTTTGGGGGGGGGTTTTCTGGCGTAAGTATGATGAAGCCGTGAGTGCGCTCCAACGCTCCAACCCCAGACCGCATAATCAGAAGTGATGTTAATTGCGCAGGAAATTGGGGTAATTTATTTTCTGACACTGGCTGGCAATCGCCGGAGCGTTTGAAATACGATGTTTAGATTTGGGGGGGGGAGATGTTTTCTTGTGCGAACGTTACGAAATCTGGCGCCGCGCGCGGGGGGGGATAAATTATATGGGAATGAAGAATGTGTTTTGTTTTAGAGCCGATGTGGGGCTGTTATGATGTCACAGGGTGGGTGCTGTCCCTTTAAACCCCCCCCAATAATTCATTTATTTCAATGCCCGCCAGCTGCATTTTCTTTCTTTCTTTATTTTTGTATCTGGGAACAAAGATTTTGCCCAGATTCTGAGAAAATTTGGGATTTAACCCTTTCTGTCAAGGGATTGAGAAAACTGATGTAAAAGAGCCTTATTTCATGGGTAAATCGCATAGTTTTTAACCCATTCTGTGCTGGTGTACCTGCGCGATCCCCTGCAAAAAGTTTTAAATGTAGCTGAATTAATGAAAATAAAATCAACATCCCTGGAATGATAGGTTTGTTGTGTTAAAGGGTTAAATAATGTCTTACCAGGTCAATGCCTGCTCTGAAATGTTAGTATCTCTGCTCCTTAGCTCCAGATCAATAATAGAGAACTCTCAACTTATCTCGGGGCCTACATTGACCAGCCCAGTACCAGTGGAAGAGGGTGGTAGATAAGTGGAACAGCCTCCCAGCAGAAGTGGTAGAGGGTAATACAGTGAGGGGATTAAACATGCATGGGATAGACATCCGGCTCCTGAATCTAAGACGAGACCAACGACTGATTAAGGTTTGAGTCGTGACAGCAGGAGAAACGGGCGACTAGACGGGGGCCGGATGGGGCCGATCTGCCGGCGGGGTCTGGGTTTCTATGTTAGTAAATAGCGCCCGCGTCATTAAGAATAAAGCCGCTATTACCGTCTCCTTAACTCCATTCTTTAGAAGCTCATCTAATAATCGTAGGAGTCATTAACCCTTCGGTTTCACTGCATTTCCTTTTTTTATTGCATTTTATTTCAGGACAGACAATGCTGGTTCTGCCGCAGGCTGCCACTGATCTCGGCCTGATTGTCAAACAGAATGGGGAAAAAAACTTTTTTCAGTTGAATTTTTAGCGACTGAAATTTTCTTTTTACATTTTTTTTCTCGAATTCAAATTTCCTGCGGATTTTTTGTTGCTCTGACGGCTGCAGCGATTCCCTTTCGGGGAGAATTAATGATGGTTTAGCAGCGAGGAAGAAATGTCGAGTTAACAATATTTTTTTATTCACTTTTATTTGTTTTGCTGATTCCCCCCCCATTGGTTTGGAGCAGCAAAAATAAAATTTTGCTGCTCGGATTCTAAAGCCTAAAAGTCCACATTTTCTGACTTCTGTCTCTTTATGTAACCGGCGACAACAGATGGCGAGCTCAGAAAGAGCCTTTTAACTCCGCGCTGACCATGGATCCGCAGTTTATGAAAACATACATTTTTAATTGTGTATTTGGAAATATTGGGCAGAAAATAGATATTTTGGGCTTTAATAAGGATGAAGCAGAAAAAATGAAAAATAAACAAATACATTTATTGATTAGGAGGATTATTGTGACCTTGGAGTCTGGGGGTGTGGCTTTCAGAGAGGGTGTGGTCTACAAAGGGTGTGGCTTTGGTGGCGGGTGCGTTGGTCCTGCACATGCTCTGCAAAATTCTAGCATTTTATTTCAAAATCTTCAAAAACATACTATTAGGACCTTTTGTAATATCGCTACTTTATTATTCTTATTGATACTTCACAAGCTCTCAAAGGAAAGGTCCGTCGTAGAGCGCGGCAGCTGCAGTTTAATGTTAGAAGAATGGGAGAGAGTGAGACAGCTGCAGTTTAATGTTGATAAATGTAAAATAATGCACTTGGGGTGTAAAAACTCCCAACACAGAATACACAGCACTGGGGTCCCTGTGCTGTCAGCGACAACAGAAGAGAGGGACTCGGGGTAATTATTTCTGAGCAGACAATGCAATAAAGCATCAGAAAAAGCGAGGAGGGTGCTGGGTTGTATGTCTGGTGGCATCATTAGCAGGAAGATAGTGGTGCTTCCTTGGACTCCCCCTCTCGCTGTATCTCGGTCTCCCCCTCTCGCTGTATCTCGGTCTCTCCCCTCATCGCTGTATCTCTGCTCCGTTCGCTAGTCCCCTCCGTCACGCTGCTTATCTCGCTCTTCGATTTTCCCCTCCTGCAGTACTCTCGGTCTCACCCCCCTCTCGCTGTATATTCTCGGTCTCCCCCTCCATCTCCGCGCGCAGGTATCTCGGGTCTCTCCCGCTCTCCGCTGTAAATCTCGTCCTCCCCCTCCGTCACGCTCGTAGATCCTCGGTCTCCCCTCCAGAGTCGCTGTTTCGGGCCTCCCCCTCAAATGCTGTATTCTCGCCTGTTCCTCTCGCCTGTAATCTCGGTCTCGTCTCTCGCATCGCTGTAATCTTCGGTTCTCTCCCCCTCCAGTCTTTCGGCTGGTAGTCCTCGGTCTCTCCCTCTCGCTGTATCTCGGTCTCCCCTCAACTCGCTGTATCTCGTCTATCTCACCCTCTCGCTGGTATCTCTCCGGTCATCGTCTCTCCTATCTGTATCTCCGGTCTCCCCCTCATATCTGCTGTATCTCGACCTCCCCCTCTCTGCTGTATCTCGGCTCCCCCTCTCCGTGTAAAAAATTCGGCTCTCCCCCTCTCACGGCTGTATTCTCGGTCTCGCCCCATCTCTGCTTTATCTATTCGGTCCTCCCGCCCTCCTCAGCTGTAATATCCTCGGTTCTCCCCCTCCATCGTGTATCCGGTCTGCAATATTTTCTCGCAGGTATCGACTCGGTCCTCTCCCTCACGTCGCTTTGTATCTCAGGTCTCATCCCTCCACTCGCTGTAAATCTCCGTCTCGCCCCTCTCGCAGTAAATCTCGGTCTTCCCCCTCTCATGTATCTCGGTCTCCCCCTCTAGTCGCTGTAATCAGTCGGCCTCCCCCTCTCGCTGATCTCGGCCTCCCCCTCTCTGCTGTATCTCTCGGTCTTAACTCCCTCTGTCGGGTGCTGGTATCATCTCGATCTCCCCCCTCTCGCTGTATTATCGGCCTTCCCCTCTCGCTGTATCTCGGTCTCCGCTCGTACCGGCTGTATCTCGGTCTCGCCCCTCCTCGCTGTATCCTCGGCTCTCCCACCTCCGCTGTATCGATCGGTCCTACCACCCTCTCGGCTGTATCTTCGGCCCCGCCCCTGCTCGCTGTAATGTGCGGCCTCCCCCATCTCGCGCTGTTAATCATCGGTCTCCCCATCTCCGCTGTATCTCGGTTCTCCCCCTCTTCGCTGTATCTCGGCGCTTCCCGCCTTCTCGCCTGTAAAGTCTCGGCCTCCCCCTCTCGCGGCTGTATCTCGGCCTCTCCCCTTCGCTGGTATATTGCTCGGTCTCCCCCTCTCGCTGTATCGTGGTCTCCCGCTCTCGCTGTATTCTCGTCTCCTCGTCAGCTGTATCTTCTCGGCCTCAAGGCGATGGTATGGATTGAGTCCTATGGCTCGTCTCTGTTCGTGTTTGCAGTGTTCAATTGTGTTCACATTATCGTACCGTCGCTGTATTCGGTTCAGTCCCTCTCCTCATGATATCTCGGTCTCCATCTCCGGCTGTTTAATTCTCAGGTCCTCCCACACTCTCGGCTGTAAGTCTGGATCTCCCCCTCTCAGCCTTTATCCTAGGTCCCCCTCGCTCGCTGTTTTTACTCTCGGTCTCCCCCTCTCGCTGTTCTCGGTCGTCCCCCTCATCGCTGGTATCTCAAAGCCTCCCCCGTCCGCTGTCATCGTCGGTCTCACTCCTCTCCGCTGTAATCTCGGTCTCGCCCCTCTGCTTGTATCTTCGGTCTCTCTCTCGTGTAAATTCTTTCGGTCCTCATTTATCTCAAAAACGGTAATCTGGTCTCCCCCTCTGGCTGTATCTCCGGTTCCCTCCGGCTGTTATCTCGGTCTCGTTCTCTCGCTGTATCTGGTCTGTTCAGTTGAATCGCGGTATCTCGGTCCTCATTTTCTAAGGGGCGGTAAGGTATCTCGGTCTCCCCCTCTCGCTGTATCTCGGTCTCCCTCTCTCGCTGTATCTCGGTCTCATTTTCTCGCGGTAACCCTGTCTCTTTTATTCACTTGCTCCCTGTCGTTCTTGTTGAATTTGGCTGACATCACTCATTAACCAAGTGTGTTTGCGCAACTCCGGCAGCCGATGCGATGCCGTCAATATAACAGCCCCGGTGCCAGCTGGCACATCACGACGCTCAGCATTGTTCCAGGAATAATCAGACGCCACATTCTAAAAATGGTGGGACTTTGGCTTCGAGTCAGAGTTTTGAGGAGCAATCAGTAAAAAGAACAGTTGCTGGAATTACTCAGTAACCCATTTCTTGTCATTTTCTGGATCACACGGACCAGGTGCCGCTCCATTCTCTCGATATAAATGCAAATTGCCAGCGGCCGGCGGTCCGTCTGCCAGCAAACAGATACGAGTGATCATTGTGGTCTCTCTGTAAGTCTCTGAAACCCGAAATTGATGTTAAATGATGATGTTTGAAGCATGTAATTTCTCCTCGCTGCCTGATTGCTAATTTTCATCCATTTTCTGGGTTTTTTTACCCGTCTGATACCAATTTATAAACTATAACAAACAGTCTCTCTTCCAACAGACAAAGCCGCACGTGGTACGTGGTACATGCCTGCGCGGGAGGGGAGATGAGCGGGATTTTAGGGCCGGCTTTTATATTCCGCGTGGGAGATACATGACATGTATCAGCGTTTGTAGATGAGGTTCCCCTGCGGGGCGATTAGCTTTTCAATAAGTCCACATTTCTGGGGTGAAACGTTGAGTTTCTGTTTGTATCTTTTTGTCCCCGAAGCTGAGTTTAGCCCCCGTTATCTGGGTGACCGCGTTATCCTTCGCTTTCTGACTTGTGGAAACCTTCCCACGTCTGATAAATTCTAAACTTGGCCCTCTTCTCCCCTCTTCTCCCCTCTTACCGGAAATCACTTAAAGAGGGTCGCCCTCCAACTTTTTTTATTCCTAGTTTCAGATTTTTAAAAATATAGTTTTTGCTCCAAAATATAATGGACCTCTCTGAACCAATGGGGACGGGGGATAAATGACTGCTGGCCTATACAGGAATGATTTGTGTCGCTCTCATTCATTGGTCATCTTTACAACTTTGTATCACGCAGGATCTGACTAATATTTAGGGATGCACTGAAACCAAAAATTCATCATTCACTTGGCTGAAACCAAAACTGACGACCCTCACCTTAAAAAAACATAACCACACTTATTAAAAATAAGTTACACACCAAAATTGGACAGAAAAAGTCAGTAACAATATATATATATATATGATTGCTAACATCAATCACACCCCTATCATGCCCAGGCTTATCCAGGTTCAAACATGTACTGGTTGCCTGGGTATGATAGGAGTGTATTATATATATATATATATATATATATATATATATATATATTATATATAATTGTTATTGAATTTGAATTTTTCTGTCTTTCTGTCCAATTTTGGTGTGTTACTTACCAGTACTTTTAATAAATTGGGCAAAAAAAAAAAATCAACAACGATATTATATATGGGAAAGAGGAACGGAGCAGAGTCATGTGATGTGCATTCATGTGACTCCTCTGTGTTCCAACGCACAGGAAAGCAGCCTTGCGTCTGCGGATAAATATTTTCGGCCGTTTTGATTTTATTTCGGCATTTTGCCGATAATGTCCTTTTCGGTGCATCCCTACTAATATTGGTATTTCTGCAACAGAGGCAGTGGTCACCGATACAACTGGCGTGAAGCTCTTGGTGAATATGATGAGTGTATCTGCCTGATGTGGTAATTTGGTCATCGGCTGGCAGTGGTTTATTCCTCAATTTCTCCAGTGATTAACATGGAGTAATATTCTAGGACTATATGGTATCCGTGGAAATTGGGAGACACGGAGTGTAACTGCCTGATCTGCTAAATCAGCTGGCAGCCGGCAGGTGGTTAATGTCCTCCGGTTGGCCTGGCAGTGAATATGTCTTCAAAATGCCGAGCCCACATATTTGTGTTGGATGTCTTATTGGGGAAGAGTACAGTTATTTCACAATATCTATATGGATGCTATAGGCCTAAGCAGTCATGTTTTCAGGCAGCTGCATTTCATCCATTTGTATGATTCTGTTATCCGACCCCCGATCTACTAACCCCCCCCGACTCCTTATCATACTGCCTGTGGGGACTCAGTCTTAATCACTCAGTGGGACTCTCTGACTAATGAAAGTCTATGGAAGAATGGACTTCATTAGCATTGCCCTAAAGCATCAGCTCAGTGTTGGAGCCGGGAAAGTCACCCAAAATATCACATGACTGACAGCAACGGCGGCTCCAGATCTGCAGATAAAGGGGGTTTACTGGGACAAAATGATATAAAACCAGACATTACTGTATACAGCGCCGGGGGTTATATTACTGTATACAGCGCTGGGGGGTTATTACTGTATACAGCGCTGGGAGGGTTATTACTGTATACAGCGCTGGGAGATAAAGAGTTAAAAGTCCCGAGAAGCAATGTATTCTTGTGGTGGCAGTGGGTAAAGGTCAGCCGGTGATCCCCGTGGCTTGGTGACATTCACCTGGCCAGATTGCCACGCGCTCTGATTTACTCCCCTGCACATCGGACGTGCGCGGCGGCTCGGAGCATTTGTTAGGACAAATCTTTACAGCATATTTTAAATGTCAGGATTGTGTTGGCTGAGCCTGAGGGTCCGGATTTTACTGCAAAGTTCACCAAACCGGAGAATTTACTCCCAAAAAAACAGAACAATCTTATTTGATCCGCAACATGAGCGGCATCCCGAATTCCCATAACTGTCAGGGACAGCGACGTCCGAGCAGGATTGAGATTCACTCGTTCTTTGGAAATGATTGTAAGCTCCCAGGGCCCTCCTCTGTCTTAGCGCGCGTTAATCAGATTGTCGGAGAACACGGCTGTCCCAAGATTTTTCTGCAGTGAAAATACGGCCCAACTTTCCCAAAATTCACAACAAATTCCAGTATTTCTAATGTGCAGAGTGTATAATAAAATTAAAAAATGAATTAAAAAAAAAATGTAATCCAGGCCACTGACACTGATCTCTTAGACTGATCGATGACTTAGACTTATGACTTAGATCTTAGACTGACCTAGAATGTCACCATAAATTGATCCGGTTACAATAATAATAACGTATTAAAATCATTGTGGTTTTTTCCCCCAATTTGAGTGTGGGATTTTTATCTTGGAGGAGCTCTGTCTCTCTGTGACAGCTGTCACTTATGAGACATCAGGTGGCTGTCATCATCATCATCATCATCATCATTCCGCAGCACCTGACCTGGAAGCTCCTCTGACTTCCGGTTCATTGCGGCTGAAGATTTTCTTTCTTTCGATGCTGGTGCTCTGTAGGACTTAGTCCTTCCAAGCTTGTGGGGACCGTAGACACAGAGCATTAACCCGTAGAATTGAAAGGGTTAACGATAGAATCTAAGAGATTTCTGATAGTAACTCGCTGCTAGTTGTCGGGGTAACTTCAGTCTCGTCGACGTGACCGGCAATTAGACGAGTTTCAACCTACTCATCCAGATTGCGTCAAAGCGACCCAACCGCTCGATGACAAACATTCCCCCGGCGAGCGGTTGTTACAATGTATCCGGGGAGCGATTGTTTTATTAACATGAGATGTATTATGTAACATTCGTGCTCCGCGATGATTAAACGCAGCGGCGGGTCGTGGTTAATTTCTACTTCATTCTTCTCACCCCTGCAGCTAATTATTTATGTTTTTTGCCTTTTATTTGCAGGCCGGTTGGGTTTAATCAGAAGGTTTGAGTGGGAGGTAAGGTGCTGCGCACATCCGAGGTGTGAAGGAGGCAGGGATAAAAATAACAGCGAAAGATTTCTTTTAAAAAGTTATTAGAAGTTTAAGTTGGCTTTGGGTTGGAGAGATGGAGCCGAGGCGTTTAACGCTATGTGTTTTCTGTTTAGCTGATCTGTCGTTCAGAATGAAGATGGTCTCGTCTTAGATTCACGAGCCGTATGGCTATACCATGCATGTTTAATACCCTCACTGTATTACCCTCTACCACTTCTGCTGGGTAGCTGTTAGACGTATCTACTACCCACCAAATAAGGGACACAACTGCAACTGGATATAGGTTTCATAATGAGGATTTAAAGCAGGACACATGCATAGACACACGGACCCGCAACACAACTTGGAACCGATTGCCACCAAAGCACTTGAATTAGTAATCAGAAGCATGGCGTCCAAAGTAATGAAATAATATCTGAAAGAGCCGAGTCAACTAAAAGGACTGAACTCAGCCCAACGATACGCGTGGAGGGCCATGTGTGCACGGGATAACATGTATGACGATCGCATGCACCGGGGTGGGGTGCGTATGTCCTGATAGTCCAATCTTGCCTAATTTATACCGGAGGATATTGGTTGAGGCGGATTAGCTATTAATTCTTAGAAACATCGAAGATCAGACGAAATCTCAGCTTCTGTGTCCTTTAGAAGACAAAGCATCAAACGGCGCTCGTTGATCATTGATGGCAGAACCTGCGCGTTAGGTTTCTCTGATGGAAGCGAGAGACGTCGCTCGAGTATACATGAGTTTTCATAGCCCTTTACAATATCGCGAAGGGTGATAATAATATTACCTTATATGGGCAATACTTGGATTCCAGAAAAACCTTCCAAAAGTTCCATCATGTAATTAAAAAACTTTCCTTGCACTCATGTTTCATCCATATATATATATATACATACACTAACACTATATAGATATGCACACACATACTCCTGTTCAAAAGTTTGGGGTCACTCAGTTGTTTTCATTAAATTTCTGGCTGTAACATAATTGGTTTTCTAACAATCAATTACACAGGAGTGATGGGAGTGATAAAGGGTCATTGGAACACAGGAGTGATGGGAGTGATAAAGGGTCATTGGGACACAGGAGTGATGCACCATTGGAGTGATTGAAAAGGACCATTGAACACAGGAGTGATGGGATGATAAAGGGCACATTGGAACAGGGCATGTGATGGGAGGGCATTGGGACACAGGAGTGATGGGAGTGATAAAGGGCCTCTGTACGCCAGTCGTTTCCAGCTACAATAGTCATTACCAACATTAACCTTTTTTTATTTAAAACACAAGGACATTTCTAAGTGACCCCAAACCTTTGAATAGTAGTAGTGTGAGTGTCAGTGTGTATGTATATATATATATATACAGTATGTATATATACAGTTAGCACCAACCCAGACCCTTTCTTTCCAAGTTTCGATGAAGATGGCAGCTCAGACGGAGCTCAGGGTATAAAACCCGATGACTTCTGATAACTGGACATAAGAAGCAGTGCCTCACGGAACAATCTGGACAGAAATAAAAGGAGGGCCCTGGCTCAAAGGAGCTTACAATCTAAATTAGATATTTCCCTATATAGAAGGAAAGTTCTACCATCTGCCCTCCCTCCTGTTGAGAAGCCTTTGACAACAAAAAAAGTGATATAGTCCATTTTTAGGGGGGTAATGCAATTAAAAAAAAAGAAAAGAAATATAGGTAAATGAATAAAGGGCTTAAAAAATAAAATCTAATAGAAAAGCCGAGGGGAATTAATCACAAGACCCGATGATCAGGAGATATTATAAGAACCTTACGGAAAACATGAAAGAGATAGGATTGGGGGCTGCTCCCTCCCGTAACGTGGCCAGTGACTGCTCCAAGCTGGAGCTTCCCTGGAATTCCTCTCTTGCTTCATAAACATAAATTAAATAAATTGCGCGCAATAACACTTAATATTTCGCTTTTCTTATTTTTTGTTCGAAGGGCCCAAAAGCCACGGGAATTCTAGTGCCGTGCGAGGATTCCGTGTTCCGCGGTGACCTTCAGTGCCGGCGTTACGCCGTATTATTAATTACTTGATAAATTCCGTGCAGGGGAGAGGTAAATCATCTCACATCAGCTTCGTCTCACTGGGTCTAACAGCACAGAATTTAATTTTAATTATCCTATTAAATAAATAGACAAGGTCATAGGTGGAAACAAACACATGGGGGGGTCGGCAATACGTTTTTCTGGTCTACTCCCTCGCCCTTTTCTTTCTGCGCTGTATCCTTTTCTCCTCCACTCACATGTTTTTCTATCATTCTTTCCTATTTTACCCCCTTCCTTTCATTTTAACCTCCAGTTTCCCAATAAACCGAGGGGCCATTCTGTTCGCCATTCTGCCCCCCCCCCCTCCCCCACCACGGGTGTTGGGGGGGTCATTTTGAAACATTCTAGCAGTGAAAAAAAAGTAATTCTGGCTTCTTTTTTTTTTTTTGGATGAAGTTACTTATAAGGTATAGCGGGACGCGAGTCCAGATCCGCCGTCTCCGCAGCGAGGTTCGGAAGTGGAAAGGGAGGCCATTCATCAAAGCGTAGATCGGCTCTTTGGTTTTTACACCAATCTCATTATTCAGTTTTCTGATTTACACCCAAATAAAGTCCGTTCTTTTGATGCTTTCTGGAAACCTAATTCCAGTTCTTTCAATCATTGACTTTTCAGGAAAATGTATTATGACAGATTCAGCCAAACTTTTACTCACCACGTTGAGACGTTACGTCCCCCCCGGGGCAGAATATCGAATTGAAACTTTTGAACTGAAAGTGCTTTTAGAAAGTAGGTTTTTCGGTTGTCGGCTCCAACCTTCCCAGAGCGAGGAGAACATTGCAATTTGTAACACTAAAGCGCGGCCGCTTTCAGAGGAACGTCCCCAAAGCCATCGGGGGGAATATTTTATTCCAGCTGAAGTTCATTCTGGTTTTGTGGCTCTTGTTTTAACAAGACTGAGATCCCCGAGCACCGAGGACTAACTTGATTTACCTGCATGATTTACTTTATATTTTGGCTTCTTTTCGGAAACTCGCATTTGTCTTGTGGAAAAAAAAGTGGATCTTGACAGAGGTGCTCACGGCGGATTAAAACTCCTCGAGTACAAGATAAATGTGCAAAAAAAATAAAAAATTACAATGCAACAGAGCGTTAGATTAAAGGAACCGTTCCTTTATGTGAAGTTTATTACATATGCCTGTCCCAGGGGTACGGGGTATCTGCCCCCTGGGCTGCTTCAAAACTCCCAAAAAAAGAACTGGCCCGACTTGGACCGGCCCACTCAAGTGCGAGAAATAAGCCTCCAGGAGTGAGGGGCGAGAGAGAGAGGGTGAGGGAGTGACAGAAAGGGTAAGGGAGTGAGGAAGGGGAGCAGATAGGGAAGGAGAGAGAGTGATAGAGAAGATAAGGGAGTTAGAGAGGGAGTGAGTATAAATGTTCATATGTTCACATGCGTATTTATGTGAAAATGTGTGTGTTAGCATGAGTGTGTATGTGTAAATGAGTGCATATGTGTAAGTACAGTTTAGAATGTGTGCCTATGTGTAAGTGTGTTAGCATCAGTGTATATGTTTGTATGTTAGCATGTGTATATGTAAGTGTGTGTGTTAATTTATGTATGTTTGTAAAATAAGTGTGAATGTGTGTATGTTAATGTGAGACTGTGGCAAAATGTCTGCCATTCTGTGTGGTTTAAGGAGGGCAGCAAGGGGCTGATGGGGCCACTTGGCTTTGCTTGACCCCCTTGGCCCCCTTGGCCTCACCTGGCTGTTCTAATTATTTTCCACCCTTCAGGAATAAATGAGCCGAACGCATCCTATCCGTTTAGAGATCTCGGACTGCAGCCCTGGAAACATTTGGCGAGCAGCCCCATGTAGTTTATCTCGCGGCCGCGCTCTTATACCCACACGCACCCCTTATACCCGCCCGAGTCACACTATGTGCCATACAAATAACTATAAAACATTCTTTTATCGCATTATTTGTATTAAATGCCAGAAAGCAAAATTGTTAAAAGGCTGTAATAAATGAAATACACAGAACGGAAACAAAACGTTTTCTACTGAAAACATTTTTATACACTCTACCTCCAGAAATGCCTTGTACCCTTATATTCCACTCTGGCATATAGGGGGTTAAAAGGCATATCATGTGACAGAGTGGCATATAGGGGGGTATACGGCTTTTACATAAAAATATTATACAGTTTGTTCAAAAAATAAATGAGTTTACTGACCTTCTACTTCTTCCACTTTGGGTCTGTTTCACCTTGGCCTCCGTCCTCTGGTAGCCGCAGGCCGCCATTTTCTATGCTGACAGGAAGTCACTGACTCCAGCAGTCTGAGTGCGAGGGGGCGGAGCAAGGGGCAGCAGGCCATCAGACTGCTGGAAATTTCATCTAAACGGGCGCCGCCGGCCGGAGCAACTTTAATATTGGACCGGCTCGCCATATTAAGTAAAAAAAAAAACCAAGTATTAAAGTCTCGCCGGCCGGCGGCATCAGCACGCAGCGGCCGTGTAGATTAGATTTCGGGCCCGGCCCAGTCCGGCCCTGTTTTTAAGTTACCTGAGCTATACTGAACTTCTATTCTAAAAGGCAAACAGAGCCATCACATGAGACACAAAGAGAAAAACGTATCTCCGACAGACATCTTGTATCCTCTTCATCCCAAGTACTTTTGGCGAGGGACCATCTTTTGCTGAACTGGTACTAGCACTTTCAGGAAGATTTCGCAGCAGGAAAGAAACACTTTATCTCTCCGCCGAAATTACAGGAAGATGGGTCATTTTGTATAATTTACAGCCTTTTTTATCTCCTGAAGAGACCCAGTGAGCTCCAGCAGGTGGCATTCACCTTACTGGCAGCCAGGAAATAGATTTATACCCAGCTTATCACCGCCATGCAGGGCGACGCAGACGCGACCATGCCAGCGACAGGCAGCAGCGAGTAACCATTGTTTAGGGTCCTTTCATTAAATCTTTATGATTAACACCCACCAGCTCACAATTTACCCCATGTATATAAATCTTTTACAATCTTATTATTATTTAATGATCCATTCCTAAGCTATTTGGCATTATATTTTTCAGCTCTGATATAACATTTTCCTCCTACAAAGGTATAGCCAGGGCATTCCACCTCCCTCCCCAACCCAAGCAGCCCAAGCAGGAAGTTGTAAGCCGCTTCCTGTTCTCTCCCTGCGCCAGGCCGAGCAGGAAGTTGTAAGCCGCTTCCTGTTCTCTCCCTGCGCCAGCCCAAGCAGGAAGTTGTAAGCCGCTTCCTGTTCTCTCCCGCGTCAGCCCAAGCAGGAAGTTGCAAGCCGCTTCCTTTTCTCTCTCTGGCGCCAGCCCAAGCAGGAAGTTGTAAGCTGCTTCCTGTTCTCACCCTCCGTCAGCCCGGCAGGAAGTTGGAAGCCGCTTCGAGGACTAACGAGGCATTGAGAAGACACTAATAGACACAAAGTCATGGCATGGATGGCCATTAACGGAGGCCTCCCCCCTAAGGACATTCATGCATGTTAAGGGGCTGCGCAGGTTCAGACACTGCTCCATGTGCGTCGTGGCGGAGGAGACCTCACTACATCTCTTCTGGCCGTGTCCTTTCGTACCGGCTTTGCTGGGATTTCTGGAAAATGATGTTAAAGACTGCGTGGACAGAAACTTTCTCTCCCACCATTCGGTTTTGTGCAGACTCATTCCAGGGACTCGCACAGAAGGCGCCATAGAAGAAGCATGGCCCCTAGTGTGTTGTGTTATGGATGCTTTGTGGTTGTCACTGTCCGAGACTGTCGCAGGCCAAGAGACTACTCAGTGACACTCTCGAGGAGGAATAACCCCCAGTCCTCACTGTCCTGATCCCCCAAGCCCTTGGACTCCTGCCCTACCTGAGCCCCCGTCCTCATTCCAGCCGCAGGGCCACCATATCCGCTCCCCTGAAGCCGTTACATGTTTTTTCTGCCGTATGATGCGATTTCTGCTGCTTTGTGCGGGTGCCCTTTTCAGATTTTGCTGTGTTTTTTGTTATTCACAGAACACAAATGCCATCGCTGGATATACTCGATTAAGCTGTTGATGTCTGGTGGGCAACGTACGCTCGGTATTTAAAGAAAAGATTTGAATGATTTACCTGTATTCAGGAGAGTCGGGGCGTCAACTGTAACAGCCAGAAATACGAGTTATCAGGACTGTCCGGGCTAATTCTGTCGGCAACTGTAAGAGACTCCAGAATGCAACTCGTCCATTACAACCACCGATTTTGCTGCGTACTTTATTTATTTATTTATCTTTTTTTTTTTGTTTGTAACTGTCATTTTTGTATTTTTTCAAAATCTAATTGGAGCATAAGGACATATCGCTGCTTAACACGCCTGCAAAATGGGGCACTAATCAGGTTTGCGGTTTGCTGGTAAAACATGCGCGGCTGCTTCGGAAATGTCAGTTTTTTAGACCCCGCTGCAAGTACAATTTTCATAAACAGATCATCCAAAAATAGAGAAAAGAAAAAAATACAGTTCGGAAAGAAATGGGGAAAAAATAGGCAATAAATGTGCAGCCATCTAAACTTTCTGTTCTGAGGATCTGCTCGATTATTCCTCCCCATTAAGTTATCTCCTCTCCCCCCTTCATTGCTAGATTGGTGATTATGGCCGTTGTGAGGGGATTTCAGGACAGCAAACGGACTAGAATGAGATTTTGGGTACAATTAGCTACAGATTTCAGCTTCACTGAGCTAAAATAGAACTTTTCAACCAGATTATCAGAAACCGGAAGTTTTTCAATAAATTAATTTAGTAATTGAGTTTCTTGGAGACGTCGACGCGGTCCAGCTTTGGGGTTTGGAGACCCTAACAGTGTCCTTCCCCTCATTTTTCACGTTGAGATTGCTTACCAAGAGCTGAATCAGTGGGACTTCACCCCATTTTAACCCAAATGAGACTGTCGAGCAATTTAAAGCCTTCTCTGGACACCATTAATGAGGCACCCGTGTGACACGAGGGGTTAACCCTAAAGTTTGGCCAGAACCTGTAAATATGCACCAAAAATATACAAAAAGGGGATAAAGTGTACATCTCCTCTGATTGGAGAAAAGAACCTTTTTCGCCCCAGATAACACGGTCAGAGAGGAACCCAACGTTTGCTTTTCATTTTTCTTTCTCTTGCCCAATATCTTTCATTTTCTAAAAGGGAGGGGGAAGCGTTTCAGTTTCACATTTCAGCAGCCAATTATTAAAACTGCCCATAAACACGGCTCAAAATCTTATTATGGAAAAAAGTAGTAAAATTAAAAAAACATGTGCCTTTCTCGGCATCTGTCACTTTGATTTCGGCGGAGCGTGAAGCCTGCAAAACAAACAGTTTTAATAAAAGATATTTGTCCGCTTACAAAAACGAGAAACATTGTTTCACAATAAATGTTTTACTGATTATCCAGTTCCGTGTTCTGTCTGGGAGACTATTTTTCATTTTATTTGGCTTTTTTGCTTTTTTTTTGCCCATTAAGCACATTTAACTTTTTTTCTGGTCATTTGCATAATGAGCTTCTAGTGATAGAATCGGGAAGACGTCCCGCCATATTAGCGAGTATTTGGCACTCTCTGTACGATCCCGCGCCACTCACTGAGGAACCATTCTTCTTGTGGTTTTAAGTTTTAATTGGATGGAGACTTTCATCTTCCAGTCCTAAGCCGCATCATAGAATATATCGCCTGTGCAGGGTAATTATTTTTTATTAATCTGTATTGTTTGGGAGAAGCAGATATCTTATTAACGCTTTACTTTGTTCTTTATTTAAAAATGGTAACTATGTTACTGAGAACTTTGAAACGATGAAGCCACGCAATCCATAATCACATGACTAACGTATGACAGCCTAACCACTTATCAGCCATTGGTAGAACAACCCCCTTACCAGCATAGGTTCTACAAGTATCTTCATCAAACAGATTACACCAGACATTGAGCAGCAGCAAACCACAGATCACACAGAACACAACAACAAAATTCTTGTCATATCCCAGATCGCCACATCTTGACAATGACTTTTAAGTGCATTCTTCGTAGGCTGTGCCAAACCTTCATCAATGTTCTAGAGGCCTTTCTAGCATGCTCCAAACCCTGTCCACCCAATCTTTGCCCAGAACTCTTAGAGTTCTTGCTATCACCTGTCATTATTTGCATATCTCCACCCTGAATTCCATTGAGCGCTTTTTCCATCTGTGTTCAGTTTTGCAGTCTCCACCTAGTCTTCCAAAAGAGCTTTCAATATAGAGTGCTGTAAATCCTGTCATTATTTGCATGTCTCATCCAAGATCCTTTGTCTTTATTTACATATTTCCGCCTAGTATTCCCACAAAGCTTTCTACCCCGAGGTTTTCTTTGCATGACTCCGCCTGTCGGAAAGACCGGGTTTAAATCGCTCTGTGCGGAAAGTTGCCTTGGAATACTGGGCGGAGATATGCAAATAAAGACACAGATCAGGAACCTCGTCCCAGAATTATTAGATATTTTCCATTCGCTGTCATTTTTTGCATATCTCTACCCAGAATCCCATGAGAGCTTCTTGATCTGTGTCAGCATTTGCATACCCCCACCTACTATTCTTAAAGCTTTTGATTCTCTACCTAGAACTCCCAGGTTTTTCCATGAACTGTTATTGTATTTGCATATCTCCACCTAGTACCCACAGTATACAGCTGCTGCCATACTGGCTCAATGTTCAGGGGCTCAACAATGCCAAAATCTGCAGCCACAGCCCAGTGCGCCTGGTCCACTTGTGGTATACTGTTGCTTTAAGAAAGGACACTCTGGACTGTTTGTGGGGAACTCTATGGTCAGTGGCCATTTTTAAGTTGTAGTTCAGTTGACAGTTTGAATGTTATGTTTTGGATCTGAGCTGAATAAAGAACTGCTCTGTATAACTACTATCAAGTAGTGCTGGCTCCTGCTCTCCATGTTAAATACTACATACAGAAAACACTACATGGTGTCAGAAGTGCTGAACAAGTCACTTGCCTGAGGATATTGCTACAAGGACTATATTTACAGCTTATACAGCATCAGCATGGAGTTTTTCAAACCACCAGACCCTCTGCAGTTCACAGGAAATGTAAGTGAAAACTGGAGGAGATGGGAGCAGAGATTTTTAATTTATGCTGAAGCAGTTGAACTTTATAAGAAGGAGCAGAAGACTCAGATTGCCATAGCCCTACATGTTGTGGGTGGGGAAGGACAAGAGGTTTACAACACACTGGAATCAGCCTTGCCTGTTGAAAGAACCTTAAATTCAGTGCTGAAGTTGTTCAGGGACCACTGTAATCCAAAGAAAAATGTTGTGTTTGAGCGACACCAATTTTGGACACATCCACATCTGGAGGGGCAAGGTATTGAAAGATATATGACAGAACTAAGAGTGAAGGCAAGAGACTGTGAATTTGGGACTATACTTGATGACATGTTAAGAGACAAATTGGTTTTTAGTGTTACTGATGCCAGACTTAAAGAACGTCTGCTCAGAGAGACTGACCTCACACTTCAAAAGGCAGTAGAGATGTGTCAGGCTGCTGAAGCCACAAAAGCCCAGGTTCAAGTTATGGCTGCAAACATGTCAGCAAGCGCTTACCAGACTATTCACTCATTGGAGTACAAATCTACTCTCTCTAAGCCAGCAGAGGCTACTAGAGGCAGCAAGTACAAACCTCACGGTGCTACAAGGGCTGAGCAACAACATAATGTGTGCCCTAAGTGTGGCAGGGTTCACCCACCTCAAAGATGCCCAGCATTTGGGTGTGTTTGTTACACATGCAACAAAAATAATCACTTTGCAAAATGCTGTAAATCCAGGAGCCAGAAGGGTGAGATAGTAAAAACAGTTGAGACTTTATTTATTGGGGCAATACTGAGAGATAAGACTTTTAACCAAGGAAAAGGACACAAACTAAACCACTCAGCATGGTTCTCTGAGGTGCAAATCAATGGTGCACCCATTAACTTCAAGTTAGATACTGGTGCTGAGGCAAATGTGTTACCTCTCACTCTCTTCAAAAGGATTCCTGGACAGCTACCCATCAAAAAGACAAACACTACTTTAGTAGCCTATGGGGGATCCCGGATCCACCCAAAAGGCATTGTGTATCTAACCGCAGCCACTCCCACGCACACAGCAGAGCTAGAATTCTTTATCACACAATGCTCCACACTTCCATTGTTGGGAAAAGCTGCATGTCAGGAACTGGATTTGCTTCGTAAGGTCCACACAGTCTCTGCACAAACCATCCGCACAAAAGATGATCTGATAAAATGTTACCCTGATGCATTTCGGGGAATTGGGCAATTTAAAGGAACTTACCACATCTACTTAGACCCAAATGTGGCTCCAGTCGTTCATGGCTGCAGGAAAATCCCATTTGCAATACTGGGAAGGCTTAAAGAGACCCTCATGCAGTTAGAAAAGGATCAGATCATTGCTAAGGTACACACGCCCACCGACTGGGTCAACAGCCTTGTTGTCACAGAAAAGAAGAATGGCACTCTGAGGGTATGTTTGGACCCCCGTGACCTTAACAAAGCTATAAAGCGCCACCACTTCAATATCCCTACTGCTGAGGATGTACAGAGCCAGCTTGCTGGCAAAACCATATTTACCATCCTTGATGAAAAGGATGGTTACTGGCAGGTCAAATTAGACACAGAGTCATCAGAACTGTGTACTTTCAATTCCCCATGGGGACGCTTCAGATTTTGCAGGATGCCATTTGGGATAAAGTCAGCCAGTGAAGTATTTCAGCAGAAGAATATGGAGATTTTTGGGGACATCCCAGGTGTGCATATAATAGCTGATGACATGATCATTGCTGCATCATCACATGAGGAACATGATCGAATCCTGAGCCAGGTGATGAACCGAGCATTAAACGAGAACATCAAGTTTAATCCGGACAAAATCCAATTCAAAGTATCAGAAGTCCGATATATGGGACATGTCATCACACCTGCAGGAGTTCAGCCTGATGCTGAGAAAGTCCAAGCAATTAGCAAAATGCCTGACCCTGAGGATAAAAAAGGTCTGCAAAGATTTTTGGGCATGGTCCGGTATCTTGCACAATATATACCAGGGGAGGCAGAGATTACAGCACCATTGAGGAAGTTACTCTGTAAAGACATTGTTTGGCAGTGGGGCCCAGAGCATGCTAAAGCAGTACAGTGCTTAAAACAGGCACTGATTGAGGCTCCAATATTGAAATTTTTTGACCCAACAAAAGCAGTGGTGATTCAGGCAGATGCATCTAAATCGGGCCTGGGGGCTTGCTTACTTCAAGATAACTGCCCCATAGCATATGCATCTAGAGCGATGACTACCACAGAGCAGAATTATGCCCAGATAGAGAAAGAACTCTTGGCAATTGTTTACGCTACTAAAAAGTTCCATCAGTTCATATTTGGCAAAACTATTACAGTGCAGTCTGACCATAAGCCTCTTGAAGCTATACTTACTAAACCGCTAAGCAAAGCGCCAGCAAGACTCCAAAGAATGCTCTTACAACTGCAGAGATATGACCTGGTGATTTCTTACACTGCTGGGCGTGACATGCTTATTGCTGACACCCTTTCCAGGGCCACTGTGGATCCCCCAGATTCAGAAAAGGATATGTTATCTGAAGAAAAGGTAATTTATACACTTTCAGCATCAGAAACTATTGGGACTGAGATGTTATCTTATTTACAGAAGGCCACAGCAGAAGATAAATGCTTATCGGAAATTAAACATCTTCTATATCATGGTTGGCCACAAAGAAAAAGGCAACTTCATCCAAGTCTTCAGCCATTTTGGCAATTTAAGCACTTGCTGCGCAAGGAGGATGATCTCCTTTTGCTTGGTGAAAAGATTGTGGTTCCTCAGAATGCTCGCAGAACAATCCTGGAGAGTCTGCACGAGTGCCATCAAGGTATACAGAAAACCAAAATGCGGGCTCGGATGATCCTATTCTGGCCCAGCATGTCCAAGGACATTCATCAGATGGTAGAGACCTGCAAGATTTGTGCTAGTTATCTACCTGCGAACCAAAAAGAGCCATTACTCTCGCACAAAATTCCTCATCTTCCTTGGCAAAAACTGGCAATGGACATTTTTGATTGGAAAGGGTGCTCTTTCCTTGTGATAGTGGACTATTTTTCCAAATACCCTGAAGTGTTAAAGATGTCTGATAAGTCATCAACAACCGTTATTGGCAAACTAAAAGCCACCTTTGCTAGACATGGCATCCCAACAGAAGTAATCAGTGATCATGTACCCTTCGCCAGTGCCGAGATGAAGGCATTTGCTACAGCATGGGGGATAAAGTTTACTCACTCTAGTCCTGGGTACCCACAATCTAATGGACTAGCAGAAAGGACAGTAAAAACTATTAAACTCATGCTCCAAAAGACATGGGAATCGGGGGTGGATCCTCACATTGGGCTTTTAGAGCTACGCAACACTCCAATCACTGGAATGGCCTATTCCCCCGCACAACTCTTAATGGGTCGGACTCTTCGAACCAAGTTACCTGTTGTGGCTGCTGCATTAAAGCCCCAGATTCCAAAGAATGCACACCGGGGATTGAGAGACATTCAGCGCAGGCAGAAAGTTTATTATGATCATGGCGCCAAGTTACTACCAGCCTTCCAAAAAGGGGATGCAGTGCGTATGGAGACATCAGTTGGTTGGCAGCCTGCAAAGATATTATTTGTTGGTCCTGAGCCAAGATCTTATGTAATTGAAACACCGGATGGCAGAAAGTACAGGAGAAACCGGCGTCATCTCAGGATGGATAATACATATGATCAAGACCACTCAGAGCCACAGGTACTTGTAACTAAAAGTAGAGCAGAGTCGACAATCACACACGATACAGACTTGGAGGCTGAAGTGCCAGGTTCAGATGGAGACCAAAGAGACCAAGTCCCTCTAGAGTCTACAGAAGCTGCTTGCAAAACATCCCGATCTGGAAGAGTAATACTCCCTCCTGAGAGACTGAAAGATTATGTTATAGGATAAAGTATATTTAGCTTCATTTTTATAGTTTCTTTACTGTTCAGTAATGTATGTTTAAAAGGGGGGATTTGAAAATAGTTTGGGAGATGTGGTATACTGTTGCTTTAAGAAAGGACACTCTAGACTGTTTGTGGGGAACTCTATGGTCAGTGGCCATTTTTAAGTTAGAGTTCAGTTGACAGTTTGACTGTGATGTCTTGGATCTGAGCTGAATAAAGAACTGCTCTGTATAACTACTATCAAGTAGTGCTGGCTCCTGCTCTCCATGTTAAATACTACATACAGAAAACACTA
>VKOC01021640.1:0-11475 GCA_009364415.1 Spea multiplicata
ACTGTGTACTTATAAATATACACACTCACTAACACATACATATACACACGCCTTACCATGTCCTTTCACTGTCTGTGTCACCTGCAGCTTCTACTGTGCAGCAACAGACATTAAATGAACCTTCTGGGAGCCCTGTTTGCCCTTTACAAAGGATGGTACTGGCTGCAGACTGCTCAGGCAATCCTGGTAGCCAGAAAGCTATGTTGAAGCATCCTCTGGCAGTTGGGACTCCTGAAACAGTGCAAGGATGATTCAGCAGTGTTTTGGATGCCAGGATTGCCGGATCATGCTTCAGCATAGTGTTCCAGCTGCGGGATTCTCCAGGTGATGCACCAGCATAGAATTAGGACAGCCATAACGTCCAAAGGATGCACCAGCGCAGTACTGTAGCAGCCATAACTTCCTAGGATGCACCAGCAAAGCATTCCGACTGCCAGAAATTCCAATGCTGGTGATGCTCCAGCAGAATATTCTGGCAGTCCAAATCCAGAGGATTCTCCATCCAGAGCAGGCTTTGGCATAATGATCTGCAGCTATAGACCATTCCAGCACAGCATTCCAGCTGCTGGAATTGCCGGTTCCAGAATGGCCAGGGATGCTCCATCATAGTATTCTGGATTTCAAAATGGATGGATGGAGAACACTCTAGCATAGTGGTCTGGGTTCCATAACGGTCAGAAGACACTCCAGCATAGTGTTCCGCCTGCAATAATGGCTGGAGGACACTCCAGCATAATATTCTGGCTACCATCACATCTTAAGGACACTTCAGGGTATTATTTTGGCTGCTGGACTTGCCAGATCCATCATGTTACTCTAGCTGCCATACAATCCGGAGGACACTCAAGCATTGTATTCTGTCTTCTGGAATTGCCACAGCAATTTAGTCACGTATGAGAGTGTCATCTGTTTAGGTCCCTCTTTGTTAAGGGGGCCACCTAGGAACCTGGAGCATCCATTTGAAAAAAATGAAATGTATGGGTTTCCAGCCTAGAAAATATCCTGCTGGTGTGTACGAACTAAGCCCAGTCCTCAAAGGAGCTGCCATGTAGCCTCTCCTGATCAACAGTGTCTTAAGCTGCATTTCAGACTATGGAGGGCAGGTAGCGCTGTTTTCCATATTATTATTATTAATTTATATAGCCCCAAAGTTTATGCACCGCTTTAGTACAGAGCATAAAAAGGAAAGTTGCAGACAAAATTAGACAAACATATTTAGATTGATGTCAAGTGAAATCTATTATCTTCATTCAAGGCCTAAGAAAATTTAAGACATTTTTAAAAATGGCCATAATTATTCCTATATTCCATCATTGTGGGATTCACTGCAAAATGCTTTGAAACTGATATTCGTTATACATATATAGAAATTAAATCAATTTATAAAAATATATGAGGGAAACATTTTTTTTATTTCCTCTTTCGTAAAAATTGTTTAATTTTTTTGTTACTGCTTCTCTCAAATGCGCAATCCATCTTTTTCCAGACACTGAAACCCGGTGTTGAAAAATCTAAAATGAGAACTAAAGACAAAATAAAAGTATTAACTTACTTATTTAGTATCTTCAATATTTTACTACTGGTAAGAATTTTATCCTTTTTTTAATTTCATTTTATCCAACATATTTCATATTTTCATTACAGCAACTTTTAATTGGTTTTTACTTCGTTGTAAAAAATGTATTCTGTATGCTAAATTAAAATATAAGTACCTGTCATCGAGGATACCATTCTTTTTTTGTTTTCACCCAATCTTCTTACTTGCATGCCTGAGGACATTTGGAGATCTGTGAACTTTTGATGAGCCAATCTAACACAGGAGGGTTGTATATGTACAGTATTACGCTATTGGTGGTATTTTTTATCTTCCTTCAAGATATTTTTGCAAGATCCTTTGAACCAGAAATTGCCAGATATTCCAGTTTCTGTTTTATATAGATATATCACTAAGCGCACTTTATTACAGTTTTTGGTTCTGTTTATTGTATATTGTTATACACTGTGTGGATGGGGAAACCACATGTATAAGGTGCTGCTGGTTTTGTTGGTAGGCGCAAGAAAGGTCACTTTTTTGTTCTTTGTGACATCGTGTATTACATATTTCACAACTACTTTTTTATTGAATAATTCCCCCCACCAGCTCCTATTGACTTTCTGTGAATGTGCACAGGGGCCTGGAGATTGTGGATCCAAACCAAAGAGTTCTCAGGTATGAGTAGTTGTCACCATGCACAGTGACTCCACTGTTTTCCAAAACAATTTTGCTAATTTAATTGAGTTTAGCAACATTGTTCTGAAAGGTAAATATGTAAATTCCTTTCCGTTAACTTTTTAATTAACCATTCTTTTTGCCAGATTTTCCTTCTTGCAATAAAACTTTCCGCTAAATCTTTTTTTCAGATATTGGGACTTATATTTCTGGGATATGGTCTTTGGATTAAGTTTGAGCATAAAATTCTGTTTCGACTTTTAGGTGAGTTTATTGAAGGTCATATTAGTGTTTCTGATTTGCTTTTAATCTTTACTGCCCTCACTGAAGGGATGGACATTGTTGGTTGTTATCACAACATAAGACAATTGTAGTTTGGAGGAGCTCTTACATCTGATACAGTTTTTCTGAACTCAATCCTTTTCTGAACTCAATCCTGAATTTTACATTTTCTCATTGTGTACCCAGACGGTAAAAAATAACCTTTTAATATTTTTTTCTAGCTTCCGAGGATACAGTTTATCAATTTTTATTAGACTTTACATATGTTATAATGATTGACGGGGTCATTCTTTTCATTGCTTGTTTCATTGGATGCTTGGCTATAATAAAGGAATTAAGAGTGGCTCTGGTGTTGGTAAGTATCTAAGTAAATTAGTAATGTGTCATTGTAAGACATTTTATGTACAATAGCAAACAAATTTTAAGTTAAATTTAGTTTATTAAGTATTTAATGTGTGTAACCAAGGCTAGAGTTCTCAAATCTAGAGTTCTCAACTGCTCAAATACCGGTAATAATTGAACGAAAACTCAGTAAGGGCCACAAACCTGTTTTATATAGAACTGGATAAACTGATGGATAGTTAGGAGGCTGAGAAATGTAGTAGCCAATTTGACTTTTTTAGGAGTCAGTAATTAATATCCCTATAAAGACAAAATAGCATGAGAAGATAATCCTTAACTTGGGTCCTTAGTTTCTCCAGCCCTCATAGATGTTTATAGCGCTCATAGATGTTTATAGCGCTTGAGCTGTTTTGTCCTGGTGTCAGGCAAGTCTCAAGGCTTTATGACTGAAATTAACAGTATAACAAGCAAGTGCATCTCCCGGATTCACTTAAATTGGCTTTAAACATTTTTTATTTTGTTAAGGAAACGATTATGCGAATCTAATTTATATTAAGCATGCCATTTGGCCACAGCCAACTTCTCCACTGTCAGAGACTGACGTTTGCACTGCAGACCGCATATAAAAACCACAGAAGGTAGTACGCAGCGGCAGGTATATAAGCAATGATTAAAACAATTCTGCAAACCTTACTTTGTCATATAAGCAAGGATTGTTTAATCTTTTTCTTAAACAGTTAAAAAAGTTAAATACTATTTAAAAGTGTTCACATAGTCTAATGTTGCAACATAAAAGAAAATAACCAAATTAAACAAGTTGATACCTGACTGGGTTGCACTGGATTTGAATTGTTCAAGCCTCTTTTCTTTTAATAAGCCAGTAGGCGAAATCCAAGTAGTCTTTAAAGTCTTGCTATCCAATTCAATTCAATTAGCCAATAAAAGTATACATTCTTAATAATCTCAAGATTTTGTTAATATTTTCATAGTGTATTTTACTATTTACGACATTTTGCTTATGCCAATAACTTGTTTTGTGAACTATATTGTCTTTGAAGAGAATAACATACAAATAATGTGAGAAAATGCCTGAAATCAGCTCATCACAGAATAATTAAAACGGTATAGCTATTAAACTTTGCATTTCTTACTTGCCATCTAAGTAATTTGCACAGGTGAAGCCTTGAATATGAATATATATATTGGAAAATGTTTTCTTCTTATGGTGATTTGGTAAGACATGACATTTTACAAACAGGTATATATCTTATATAAGCACTAGAGGGCAGTCTTGCAGTTCATCCTTGCTAGGTTAGGCAATATATGGTCTTTGAGATGTTAGGATATCCACCAAGCAACCAGTAATTTTTCACTGGTTCCTAGGAATATTTCCAAGATATGTTTAAATATTTATTTTCATGTAAAATGCCAACTGATATGTAAAGAAAATGGATATATAAACCATGAACCATATTATTCAAAGAAAAACATTATAGGATTACATCAGTGCAAAAGACCTCTAAGGTTCAGAAAGCTTGTGTGACTTTACTTTTTATTAGGCCATTGTAAAAAAAAAAATTCAAATTTAATCAGTGCATGCATTCTTAAGGAGATGCTCTACCCATCATAGGCACTGTACATATAATAGCTGTTCCTTTTGCAAATGCTTTGGGGGATTCTTCAGAATTCTCCAATATGTGTGTGTCCCTTTCCCAACCCAGTAGGAGATGTGTTAGACCCAGGACACATGATATACTTACCTCCAATCAGCTCCAGTCCTGGCTTGGCAAACTCTGGGGTCTGTTCAGACCTCTGCACGAAAAGTGATCTCATTGATTTCAAAGAATTGTTTAACTGGGGAAGAATAGGGCAGCTGCAGCATTGCAGATTCTACATCAAGTAAGTGTTACACTTACTTACACTGGGGACCTGAATGGGAGCACTTTTTACTGTGCACATCTGGTTTTTATGGAAATTGTATTTACGGTATGTTCACAGATGGAAGAGAACATATTGAATTCTGAATTTTTGAATCACTGAAAATACCACGGTGCAACTGGATCCCCTAAAGATTTTTTTTCTCTGGTGAGGGAGGCATGGTAGCCCTTACGAGGAAGGACCAAGGAGATCCAGGAGGGAAAAAAAGGGGTTGCATATCCCTTAGAGGAGTATGACCCCCACAGAAAGAATATAAGGGGATCAGGCGTACATCGTGGCCCAAGTATGGACACATTTTTTGGCACCTTTTTCACTTTTTTCTCGGCAAACTCTGGAGTCTGTTCAGACCTCTGCACGAAAAGTGATCTCATTGATTTCAAAGAATTGTTGAACTGGGGAAGAATAGGGCAGCTGCAGCATTGCAGATTCTACATCAAGTAAGTTTTACAAAGTAACAAACTTGAAGAGTTTCAAGGACATATTTTCCTCCTCCCCCCCTTTGCTACTCTATGAACCCCTTAATGACAATGCCTGTACATGTGCAGGCTCAAAATGCATTGTTTTCAATGGGTTTAGGGGCCGCCCATTGTCCTTAAGGGGTTAAAAGCAGGAAGCACACTTCAGTTTGCTTCATGCAAAATTAGCTTAAAGCCCCAATGTCAGTTGGAGCTCCCAGACTATGGTTCATGTCTGGGCGCAGTGCACATTGGGTATAGTGTGCGGTTTACACACAACACTTGTTTTTGCACTTGCATGTAAGCGCACCATTGGACCACTCTAAGCACTTTTTATTTTGAATTGCACTAGAAAAATGAATTTTTTATGACACCAGCTTGGGAGGCTGGGGACCAGAATGGGAGCACTTTTTACTGTGCACGTCTGTTTTTTATGGAAATTGTATTTACGGTATGTTCACAGATGGAAGAGAACATATTGAATTCTGAATTTTTGAATCACTGAAAATACCACGGTGCAACTGGATCCCCTAAAGATTTGTTTTCTCTGGTAAGGGAGGCATGGCAGCCCTTACGAGGAAGGACCAAGGAGATCCAGGAGGGAAAAAAGGGGTTGCATATCCCTTAAAGGAGTATGACCCCCACAGAAAGAATATAAGGGGATCAGGCGTACATCGTGGCCCAAGTATGGACACAGTTTTTTGGCACCTTTTTCACTTTTTTCTTCTTTTCACATCAAAGCACTGACCTTGGGGCTTCAATAAGAAAAAAATGCTTCCTGCTTACAATTCCTGTTTCAGAGGCAGTTTGGGAGAGAAGTAGAAAGAGCCATTACCGTATTTAACTCCAATAACTAAGGAATATATGCACTGATTTTCACTGATTACGTCTGTGAAAAATTAACTCCCACATTCATTAAAGAAAAACAGAAAACTATTTTGGGGAGTAGATTTAAGGTTTCTTTTGCTATACAATCAAGGATGCAATTGTAATATTGTGGAGTGAGCGCTAGGAACACATTTGTTCGTGTAATCTGGAGCTGCTAAACTTTTTATGCTACTCTCCCATTTTCTACACCCCCCCTGTTTTGGCCCAGATCTCCGCTAAATATTACAATCAAGGATGCAGCCTGGAAAGACATCAAACTGACAGTTGATAATAACATGTTAATAATGAATTTACTAAGCAGTTACTGAATATTTTCTAAGAGTTATTTTAAACATGGATGAATATTCCATGTTAATGGCATTACCGAATTACTCTCTGAATAAATATTAGATATTCTTGTATTCTACAGTACTGTGGATTCCTAATTCTCCTTCTTACACTGGAGATAACAGTTGAAGGGCTTTTGGTACTATACTTTCACCAAGGACTGGTATGTAAAACATTTGATTGCTTCTCTGACCTTTTACAACAACAGTTGTTGTTTTTTTTACAACAAAAGGAAAAAACACATCAGGCTACAGTAAGATTTGTCAATTAAAAAAATCATAGGACTGTTAAAAAAATCACAATCCAAAATTGCAAACCAATTCAGAAGAATCACATTATAAATATATGAACTAAGAAATGGCAATATGAATGTATGCAAAAAAAGTAAAGTAATTGTAAAATAACTCAATAAACTCTGACACTGTCCAGCACCAGTGGAATCTGGAGAAGTCATAATGCCTTCTGTCCAGAATAGTGACCAGTATCCCAAAGCTACTCGCCACTGAATTGCCTGGTTACCAGGAACGTAGCTAGAAATCACAGGGCCTTGGTACAAAAATGGCCCGGGTCCCCCAACTTCAACAGCTAGTGCCATCTTTGCCTCCAAACAACTTGTCTGTGCCTTCTTTGCCCCATTACCCCCTTTCAACATGCAACATATGTAAATCACAAATCACACACACAAGTACACATCCAAACTCACACAAACACACACAAGTACACATCCATGCTCACACACACAAGTACACATCCAAACTCACACAGACACACACAAGTACACATGCTTACATTTTGAACTGCTACGAGGAGACAGGAACATGCAGGTACTGTTGATACCATTATAACCAATGTTGATGTTCCTTAAATCACTTGAAATGCGGGTGGTATAGTCATGCATTTCCTAATTTAAAATTGAATTAGAAAAAAGTGACTCAAAAGGTCACACTGTGCTAGTGTCTGGAGCTACTTCATCAATTGGCATTCATTGAGGTTTTTTTAAAAGATATACAGTACGAGCGAATGAAAATGCTTGGAGCATGTATGAATATGATTAGTTTTTAGCCAGGCAATTTTCTTTTCCAAGTGATATCACGTAGAGTCACCTATGGGTTGAATTGCTCATATAGATGTGCGAGAAGAAACCAAATTATGGTTATTAAGGGATTGATCAAATCTGGTGTTTGATATACTGGAATTTAACAGTCCAGGTATTGTTATACTTGTTATATAACCCTCATAACCAAAGTAAGTAGAAAGCTGTTATTCATGAGAAAAGTTGACAATGGATTGGCAAAACCACCTCTACACAAAATGTATGTTTATACACAAATCATATTGAGACTTTCATTGAATTACGTGTGGAAGAATATTTATTAAGGTTTGTTCTCTGATGTAGCTTGCATAATTCATGTTTTGAGTGAGTATGTATTTGGTGCTGGTGTGTTGAATGTTAAATGATCATCTTATTTAACAATATTGACAGGCTTTAAAAATTCTCATTGAAAAGATCCAGAAAATTATTTCTGAATATGGCAAAAGAAGTTTCTTTAAAAGGTTGCCTGATTGGACCATTTTAAATGCTGTCCAGAGCCAGGTATGTATACAATATACAATATAGGGGGAAAACTCTTAAAAAAAAGCTATGATTTCATTTTCTTAATGAGCTATAATTTATTGTTTCAGTCTAAATGCTGTGGAATACACAACTATACAGACTGGCTGCAAGGACAGAACCAGACAAGCTTACTCTATGTGCCATGCTCCTGCAGTAATTATTCAGGGGACAATTTGTTCTGTGAGCTATCCCAATATGCAATAATTGATGAAGTATGTAGCATTTGTTTAATCTTTCCTTGTATTATGTTGACATTGCAGAAAAAATCTTTACAATTCATAAATATTTTAATTTAAATACAGCCATACATTGGAACTTACCAAGGCTGGCTGTCTGGAGCTCACCTTCCCCTGCAGGGATTGGCAAAGTGTCCATTTTAAGGACACCAGTGTCCAAGGCAAGGATTGTGAAGGTCCATAGAACATCATTAAATTTCCCACCACAGACCCAAGTAAATGTCCACCATGAGCAATGTTGGTACCTATCCTTGATCCCCTGGGACTGTGGCTGCAAGCACATTGGAATGCAGGTCTGTGCGGATAGAGGTACAGACCTCTACTAAACCACCAAGGCGTATACAAATTAATCACATTTTACTGCTCTCCTCAATGGAATCACATCCTTGTAGTCTTTATTTCAATTTCAGTTGTCTGTTCTCCACAGTAACCTTGAAAAGTAACAGTGTTTTTCTGAATTCATTACATTCTCACATTCATCTCTACTGAACGCAGAAGGCCCACTTTTTGCTATAATGAGCATCAAACAAAATTTGAGTGTGTCTCTTGAACTGGGCAGATTTTCTTAAACTGGTTGCTTACAGATGTCCCATAAGTACTTGCATTTACTGAGGGATCACAGGAAACTCTAGCAGGACGATGATGTCCTTCAACTGCAGCCGTATGGAGATTTGTCAGGTTGCCTGTAGAATGAAATGGATTTTTAGCCTAGTGTAATCCAGCCGAAAATCCATCCAGCATCCATCCTGAATGTTGGTGATCGAAACCTAGAGATCATTTTTTCTTAAACATTTCTCCTTTTTCCATGGTCATCTATAATATGTTTTGACATTTATTCGTTGCTAGCCTCTTACCATGACATTACAGAAAATGTTGTCATGTTAAAGATACATTATAATAACAACAGTTTGCTACATAAAGAGGCAAATTGTCCTTTTAACCATTTATGAATAACTTCTCCAACCCTCTGCCTCCAGTACTTGTCCACTTTATACCTTGAATAGCTTGTCTGAATTTTTAATGTAGATAATTAGTAGCATATTTTCCTTAAACTGATCTTTTTTATATATTGCAATAGGGCTGCGGATTAAAAATAACAAAGTGGTACCATGACAATGTTTCATCCATAAGTGCTTTAACATGTAGCTTGCTTATATTCCAGGTATGTATTGTCTGTCCTACATAAATTCATAAGGTCTACACACTGCAAGGAGAAATGCCTTCTATACGAATTTCACTTTTTCTTAGGATTTTTTCTTATTGACTGAATTAAACTTAAAAAGTGTTTTTCTTAAAAGTGACACTTCAGCGATGATATGCAGTTTATTCATTAATGCCCCTCTATAAAGTTGTGCTTCTTCCCTGTCCTGCAGCTCCTTGGCTCACAGGAGATGTGGCTGAATGCATCTTTTGCTTGCAGTGTAACTGTCAGCCAGCTCCTGTGCTAGCTCATGTGAGAGTTCCTGGGGACTAAAACTTGAGATGTTCCCAGGCAGGGACAAACCAGGCTATGAACAAACTTGTTTGTTTAATATTTGACCGCATTGAGCAGAAACTGAAAGCATTTCAAGAATAGCTTTTGTTAACTGGAGCAGTTCGTCAAAAGCAATGACTTAAGAAGTTCACGGTGAAATGATAATGTTATATTTTCCAAGTTTCAGACACTGTGTTTGGGTATTACTGGGACCAAATGTCTGGTCAGAGGCATACACTAGGTCTGATTCATGCCAATTATTATTTTAATAAAGCATTTTGTTTTTCAGATTTTCCAGATCATAGTAACTGTCACTCTTTTAAAAACTGTCCACAAGGTAAACCAGGTTTCTCAGGAAAACTAAAAGGTGTGTGTACCACAATTCTGAATACTGAATTTCATTTTTGGAAGAATTCATATTGCATTTGCAAGCTGAACAGTTGTTTTACATGGTATTTGAGCACTTAATAAATAGTAGCTGTTGTACAAATGTTACTTCTTCTTACAATGTTTTTTCACTGTAGGAGGCGCCCAATGAATGGATAACTACTAGCAACATATATATGTTTACTTGTTTGCTTAGCTCTTTGTTTAACTAGTATTACGTATGTAAAATACAATATTCTATGTTATGTTTTCCTAAAAAAACTAAAAGCCAACACATGCCGCAAAAAAGCGAGGTTTATCAAAATAGTAATCTTCTACATTTTGTATCATTTTTTCCAAATGGTTTAGTGTTTATTGTTAAATATCTAGTGGTAAGATCTCAATATATGGTAACTTGTTGGCCATCATATGCAAAGAAGAAAGACTTCACCTATTTAATTTTACTTCGGCATACTATTGCTAATGTCTCTTTTTACAAACAACAATACTTATCTTCATTTTATCAGCTGTTTAAAACCCATACGTCAGCAAGATGTGTCCAATCTGATTAACAACAACCAATGCATATGAAACAGTGTCAGTGCGAAAGGTGTTAAGATCTTTTGTTGAAGCTGGCTAAATCCAGACAAAGTCCAGACAGATTCAACAAACAGATTTATATTAAAGCTTAAGTGCTCACTAGTAAAGCCATTTTAAAATGACACATATTTGGATAA
This sequence comes from Spea multiplicata, assembly GCA_009364415.1. Classification (NCBI taxonomy): domain Eukaryota; kingdom Metazoa; phylum Chordata; class Amphibia; order Anura; family Pelobatidae; genus Spea; species Spea multiplicata. Next base: position 10,870 of record VKOC01021640.1, read on the forward strand.
CATCTCTGTTTGCATTACCAACATTCATCCACTTTCCCTTATTTCTATTTTGTAAAAATGACTCAAGGCATATCATTAAAGTTGTTTTTTTGTTTCCCACATGGATAAACCAATTGTTATATGTCTTTTTTGTGTAAATGAAATAATATCCACAGTTAAAGAGAGTTTAACAATAAATCTAATTGAAATACTTATATAATTATACATTTTGTAAATTTTTTTACCCCTCATGATGTCTTGCTTTTGGTTTTTTATGTCCAGCTTTCGAAAAATGTTCTTTGCCTCTCTTTAAGTGTGTCCTAATTAGTTTTCTTCCACTTTGTGCAATTGAAACATCATCTTTTGGAAGCACTCGGAGTCTAGGCTGTAGAGTACTTCATCACTGATCACTTAGCATTACTAATTACTTCCTCTGCCCCACTATTTCCACTATCCCAGCCTCTTGTTTCTAAGGCTACCAGTTCCAATCAGTTGACAACAAAGGAGGGGACAAATGTCATGGGTTAGAATAATACAAATTCTAATAAAATAAAGTAAGCATGACTGTCCCCTCTGGTATACATGTAATGCATATATTGTTTTAATTTTAATATAAATTAATATATA
>VKOC01021642.1:0-11068 GCA_009364415.1 Spea multiplicata
GTAAGCGGGATGTATAAATTTTCTCATGGTGCAGATGTTTACTGGCTATTAAAAAGGCTTCCCCATCCCATGTAGACTTGCTAGCTGCATTTTCTTGCATGCCGAAATAGCTCAGTTGGGAGAGCGTTAGCCTGAAGATCTAAAGGTCCCTGGTTCGATCCCGGGTTTCGGCACACATGCTCGCTTCCTTTTGAAGAAAAATGGGCTGTACTTTGTAAGCCGGATGTTTAAATATTCTCATGATGCAGCTGTTTACTCGCTATTAAACAGGTCCCCGTTCCGTGTAGATTTGTTAGCAGCTTTTTCTTGCATGCCGAAATAGCTCAGTTGGGAGAGCGTTAGACTGAAGATCTAAAGGTCCCTGGTTCGATCCCGGGTTTTGGCACAAATCCTCGCTTGCTTTTGAAGAAGAATGGTTTGTATTTTGTAAGCCGGATGTTTAAATATTCTCATGGTGCAGCTGTTTACTCGCTATTAAACAGGTTTCCCCGTTCCGTGTAGATTTGTTAGCGGCTATTTCTTGCATGCCGAAATAGCTCAGTTGGGAGAGCGTTAGACTGAAGATGTAAAGGTCCCTGGTTCGATCCTGGGTTTCGGCACAAATCCTCGCTTGCTTTTGAACTTTTGAAGAAGAATGGGTTGTATTTTTTAAGCCGGATGTTTAAATATTCCCATGGTTCAGCATGGGAAAAGGTCCCTGGATCAATCCCGGGTTTCGGCACACATACTCGCTTGCTTTTGAAGAAGAATGGGCTGTACTTTGTAAGCCGGATGTTTAAATATTCTCATGGTGTAATAGTTTACTGGCTATTAAACAGGCTTTCCTGTACCGTGCAGATTTGCTAGCAGAATTTCCTTGCATGCTGTAATAGCTCAATTGGGAGAGCGTTAGACTGACTATCTGAAAGGTCCCTCGTTCGATCCTGGGTTTCAAGACACATGGTCGCTTGCTTTTGAAGAAGAATGGGCTGTAAGGCGGTGTTTAAATATTCTCATAGTGCAGCAGTTTACTAGCTATTAAACAGGTTTCCCCGTCTCATGTAGATTTCCTAGCAGCATTTGGTTTTAGCATGCCGAAATAGCTCAGTTGGGAGAGCGTTAGACTGAAGATCTAAAGGTCCCTTGTTCGATTCCGGGTTTCGGCACACCTGGTAGCTTAGTTTTAAGAAGAATGGGTTGTACTTTGTAAGCCGGATGTTTAAATATTCTCATGGTGCAGAAGTTTACTGGCTATTAAACAGGCTTTCCCTTCCCGTGTAGATTTGCTAGGAGCCTTTTCTTGCGTGCCAAAACAGCTTAGTTGGGAGAGCGTCAGACTGAAGATCTAAAAGTTCCTGGTTCGTTCCTGGCGTGCATTTCAAATTTTAAATATTCTTATGGTGCTGCAGGTAACTAGCCATCAAACAGCTGCCTCTATCCTATTTGGAATTTGCTAGCAGTCTCTGCCCACATTCTGAAATAGCTGAGGTGGGAGCGTTAGCCTGAAGCTCTATTATCTCTACTCATCTCTCATTATCTCACTCTTCTTTATCTCAATCTCTCTTATTTTTCTTTACCTTTCCCCTTTGTCCCTATATCTCCTACATTTCATTATTTCTTACAAAAAAAACAATTATACTTTTATTGAATATATGTTGTATTTTTAAAACATCCAAAAAAATTATCTAAAAGCAGGTACATTAGATGTGCAAAAAGGATGGCATATTTGTGGGCATGTGTATTTTCTACATAGATATAAATGGCAGATTGGTCCATCTAATCTACCAATTTTTCCTGGTGTAAGGACTCAAATCAGTGCTTGGTCTGGTCCCATAGTAAGGATTGCTGTATGACTATCCCATGCACTATTCCCTCACTGTATTAGCACCCTCCACTTCTGCAAGCAGACTATTTATCTACCACTCCCTCAGTAAAGAAGAACTTTATTACATTATATTTAAGCCATTGACCCTCTGGTCCTGTAATTTGTTAAATCCCTTAAAGTATTTAAATGTTTCTATTACATCTCCCCTCTCTCTTTTTTTCTTCAAACTATGTTAAGATAAATAACATATAATATATATAAAGTTTAATTTTATGAGCAAGTCCAAAAATGTGCATTATATCTTCACATTAATTCTTGCAAGTAAAGAGTAAAAATACTGGTACTTTAAAAGCTGGAAAATGAACTCTAGCTGAATGCTGCAAGGTCATGCAGTGCAGACTAACTCATTTTTTGTCATTCATTTGTAACTCATTCATTTGGAGACACCTGGAACAAAAGTTGGCAAGTATCCACTCCCTCTATTACACACACTCATTCATTATATTACACAATCACTTACACATTCATGCTATTGCACATACACATTTATGTTCACACACTTACATATTCACATTCATGCTCACACTTTCCCATACGCACTGATGCTCATACACACATACGCACTGATGCTCATACACACATACACACTGATGGTCATACACACTGATGCTCATACACATATACAACCTGATCATCAGTGGCACCCTCTGGCCCCCCTACATTATGCTGTGCCCCCCAGTTTTATTTTTTTGCACAGCCAGAGTAAAGAGAGAGAGGCGCCGAGTGGTTGCTCAGGAGTAAGTTTTCAGCAACTGTTCAGCGCTTCTCACTCGCCTCTGTTGCGGTGCCAGCATTTCATGCAGTGAAGCCACGCACACCGCAGCAGAGCACGATCCCACCACAGGACTTCTACAAGGTAAGTGAACTTCAAACGGGGTAGAGGGTAGATAGGGAGACGGGGGTAGATAGGGAGATGGGGGAAGAGGATAGATAGGGAGATGGGGAGGGTAAATAGGGCAGAAGGGAGTGAGAAAGCGTAGATAAGGAGAAGGGAGTAGATAGGGCAGAAGGGGAAGATATGGCAGAAGGGAGTGAGAAGGGGAAGATGGGGCAGAAGGGAGTGAGAAGGGGTAGATAGGGCAGAAGAGAGTGAGAAAGGGTAGATAGGATGAGGGAGGGAGAAGGCCTAGATAGGGAGAAGGGGAAGATAGGGTAGAAGGGAGGGAGATGGGGTAGATAGGGCAGAAGGGAGGGAGATGGGGTAGATAGGGCAGAAGGGAGGAGATGGGGTAGATAGGGCAAAAGGGAGGTAGAAGCGGCACAGCAGGGAGACCGAGGCCTCGCCATCCCACCACAGGACTTCTACAAGGTAAGTGAACTTCAAACGGGGAGAGGGTAGATAGGGAGACGGGGGGAAGAGGGTAGATAAGGAGACGGGGGAGGGTAGATAGGGAGACTGGGGGCGAGGTTAGATAGTGAGGAAGGGGTAGATAGGGAGAAGGGAGTGAGAAGGGGAAGATGGGGCAGAAGGGGCTGAGAAGGGATAGATAGGGCAGAAGGGAGTGAGAAAGGGTAGATAGCATGAAGGGAGGGAGAAGGGCTAAATAGGAAAAAGGGAGGGAGAAGGGGGTAGATAGGGCAGAATGAAGTGAGAAAGGGTAGATAAGGAGAAGGGAGTAGAAAGGGCAGAAGGGGAAGATAGTGCAGAAGGGAGTGAGAAAGGGTAGATAGGGCAGAAGGGAGTGAGAAAGGGTAGATAAGGAGAAGGGAGTAGATAGGGCAGAAGGGGAAGATAGGGCAGAAGGGAGTGAGAAGGGGTAGATAGGAGAAGGGAGTGAGAAAGGGTAGATAGGATGAAGCGAGGGAGAAGGGCTAGATAGGGAGAAGGGAGGGAGAAGGGGAAGATAGGGCAAAAGGGAGGGAGATGGGGTAGATAGGGCAGAAGGGAGGTAGAAGCGGCACAGCAGGGAGACCGAGGCCTCGCGATCCCACCACAGGACTTCTACAAGTTAAGTGAACTTCAAACTGGGAGAGGGTAGATAGGGAGACGGGGGAAATAGGGTAGACAGGGAGACGGGGGGAAGAGGGTAGATGGAGAGACGGGGGAGGGTAGATAGGGAGACTGGGGGCGAGGGTAGATAGTGAGGAAGGGGTAGATAGGGAGAAGGGAGTAGATAGGGAAAAGGGAGTGAGACGGGGAAGATGGGGCAGATGGGACTGAGAAGGGGTAGATAGGGCAGAAGGGAGTGAGAAAGGGTAGATAGGATGAAGGGAGGGAGGAGGGGGTAGATAGGGCAGAAGGGAGTAGATAGGGAGAAGGGAGTGAGAAGGGATAGATAAGGCAGAAAGGAGGGAAAAGGGGAAGATAGGGGAGAAAGGAGGGAGAAGGGGAAGATAGGTGAGAAAGGAGGGAGAAGGGGAACATAGGGCAGAAGGGAGTGAGAAAGGGATAGATAGATAGATAGATAGGGCAGAAAGTGAGAAAGGGTAGATAGGATGAAGGGGAGGGAGAAGGGCTAAATAGGAGAGGGAGGGAGATGGGGAAGATAGGGCAGAAGGGAGTGAGAAAGGGTAGATAGGATGAAGCGAGGGAGAAGGGGAAGATAGGGCAGAAGGGAGGGAGATGGGGAAGATAGGGCAGAAGGGAGGGAGAAGGGGTAGACAGGGCAGAAGGGATGGCGACCGAGTTGGACGCACATTGCAGGAGCTCCTCCAACTCTCTGCCTATTTTTACCAATATAACTTCTTTTTTCTTTCGTTGGTTCACCTAATACTTTCCACCTCACTGCCGCAATGTCAGCGAGCAAGCTGAAACAGCTTCATACCGCGGTACCTACCTTCTTCGAACCGAAATCCCGGAGGAAAGCGTCTTACCGCGCGTTGCAGGCCATCCGTGACGAAGGAGAGGATCCTGATGCCCTTCTAGGCCCGGACATAGGCCTCACGTCATAATCTCCCTCTCCTCCACGTGTAGATCCTGAGGATGACAACATCACCATTGCCTCCATGAAAAAACTCCTCGAGGAGATGCGACAGAACTTTAAAGCTGACATGACTACTGCGCTTTCTAAAATACACGCGGACATCCAAGACCTGGGCACCCGTACATCCCATCTTGAAGACAAGATGGAAGACTTCACCTCGGCCCACAACTCAGTGGCGGATGCCTGCACTACTCTACAAGACGAAGTGGAAAGTCTCCGACTTAAACCTGGACCTGGAGGACCGCTCACGCAGAAACAACCTCCGGATCCGGGGCATCAGCGAGGATATTACTCCGGATAAGCTTCGCACTTACGTTTCAACGATGATACAGGCGCTCTTGGATTTGCCACCGTCGGAAGCTATCCACATAGACAGGATCCATAGGCTGCCCCGCCTGAAATCGTTGCAGGGTTCCCCTCCGCGCGATGTCATCCTCCGCATTCACTTCTACGAATTGAAAGAAAAGTTGATGCAAAAGGTACGTCGCAAACGAGATCTTCCTGCTCAATTCGCCCATCTACAATTTTTTCAAGACCTCTCGCAATTTACGCTGCGTCAACGCAGAGGCCCTATTAGGTTTAGATGAACTTCGTGATACAATCTCCCAATTGAAAAAAAATTCTGCCCCTGGTCCTGACGGTTTACCCAGTTACCACTACAAGACCTTTTTCCCCGACCTTAGGCCCACACTTGTTGAAACTTTTCCAATCTTTTATGTCTGAGGGCCGTATCCCCCAGGAAAATCTCCACGCTCATATTATCACGATCCCTAAGCAGGGTAAAACCCCTGTTCGATGTGCCCATTTTAGACCTATTTCACTTCTCAATACGGACGTCAAACTATATGCTAAAATTCTTGCCAATAGACTTTCTCTTCTTCTTCCCTCTCTTCTCCATTTAGACCAGGTGGGCTTTGTTAGAAATAGACAATCCGTTGACAACACTCGTAGGTTTATTTACCTCTCTTGGGCCGCTTCTCACTATCGCACTCCCGGCCTTTTCATCTCTTTTGACGCGGAAAAAGCCTTTGAAGGCTTCACTGGCATTTTCTCTCGGCGGTACTTCGGAAATTTGCCTTCTCTCCTTCTTTGATTCTCAGTGTTATGGCACTCTACTCCTCGCCTTCAGCTTCTGTCAGCTTCTCCGGGTTTCTTTCTTCTCCCTTTTCCATTTCCAATGGGACACGACAGGGCTGTCTGCTCTCTCCCGTACTTTACACACTGGCTCTGGAGCCTTTAGCCCACAAAATTCGTTCTGATCCACTTATCACTGGCTTTCCCTCTCGCACAGAAGAGGCTTCCGTCCTCGGTCTGTTCGCCGACGATGTTCTAGCGGCAATCACTAATCCAGAAGTCTCCTTACCGGCCCTGCTAGCACAATTCGATCGATATGCTCAAATATCCTATCATAAATTGAATCTTAATAAAACCCAAGCTTTACCGTTAAACTTACCGCTTCCCCTTCTTACTAAACTTAAGTCTTCTTATGTTTTCGACTGGGGGAGAGACTTTATTTCCTATTTAGGGATTAAACAAGAACTTAACTAAATTGAACGACTTTAACATTATCTCCCTTTGGATAACAAATCCTACCTAAACTACACGTTTGGCGCTCCTTTGACCTCTCTTGGCTGGGGCGGATAGCTTCTATTAGAATGATGGTTGTCCCGCAGCTGCTATATGTCTTTAGAGCAGTCCCTATCGCTATTCCTCGACGTTTTTTACTTCAAATACAATCGACTCTTTCCTCATATATTAATGCTGGCGGATGTCACGGATTTCCAAACAGGCTCTTTTCTCACCCCGCTTCAAAGGAGGCCTGGGGTCACCTGATATTGAATCATACTATAGAGCCACTATTTTGTCCCAAGCCGTTTTTTTCCATTTTCGTGAGGACCTCCCCCGTTGGGTTCCTTTTGAAGACTCTTTTTTATTCCCCCACTCTGTGGCCCAATTATTATGGTTATCCCCTCGCTTCCGTCCTCCCTAGCCTCCCCTCCCCCCACTACAGACTGTACTTTCCAGGTTTGGTCTAAGGTCGCGACAACCATACCCGCTCTGCTTCGCATTACGAAAGCTACCCTTCTTTGCTCACTTGAACTTCTCATTCCAGACTTGAGGATACAGTCATGGGACTCGCCTCATCCTCTTAGAGTGGGTGATTTGTTTTACAGGGCCACTATACGTCCTTTTACTGATTTACAAGCCCAATTTTCGCTCCCTTCGAGGGACTTCTATGAATTCCTTCAAATTCAACATCTGCTGCAATCTCACCCTTCACAGCCTTTGATAGACACGATCTCTGCTCGCCCTTTGGTAAATCTATGTTGTAAATCTGTGCCATCTAGGGGTATGATCTCGCTGTGTTACAATGCCCTCCTGTCCCGGCTCTGGGTGAACAAACTCCCCCACATGCATGCTTGGGAGAGGGACCTCGGTCAGTCCTTCCCCTGGAGTCCTGGCTCCAGAGTGAAGAATCCATGAAAGGGGTCACACATTGTGCAAATCACATTGAATTACAGAAAAAGCTGACCTGTAGGTGGTATCTCACTCCCCTCCGTTTATCACATATTTTTTTCCCTCTACCTCACCTTACTGTTGGAAAGGTTGCCAGGCGTCTGGTGGTCGTGTCCTCACATTTCCGTATCTTGGTCACACGTATACGCTTTCATTTCTTCTGCTCTAGCAGTTCACCTCCCCTTTACTCCTGAGGTTGCCCTTCTCCACATGTTTCCTGACTATGTGTCACCCCCCACCAAAAAAATTATCATACACCTTTTCCTAGCATTGAAACTGTTAATAGCTCGTCACTGAAAATCAACTTCTGTACCGTGTATGTCTGAGGTGTTCCAGACTATAGACCGTGTTCACACTCTTGAGAAACTTTTTTTTTTTCCAAAATGACCAACAATTACCTCGATATGAAACAATCTGGTCTCTTTGGCCTCGCCATCGCTCAGATCCTTGTTGGTCTGTTGTTCCATGATTGGTCATCCCTTTTTTGTACACATGGGAGAGAGCCAAGTCCTACCTTCCTCGTCATACCTGGTTTACCTACTATAGTATGTATTGCTTTCTTTTCTTGTCTTATCATGGCCATTATTTTCTGTGCGTTTGCCCCCACAATGGCTACGCCTATTGTCATATGCTGTTTTCCTTCAGCCAGGTTTTGTTCTGGATTATATGGTTAATGTTTCTGTTTCATTTTTATTTTCTTTTATGTATATTGTGTTCTTGGCACCATGCTCCAGAATTGTCTTATTATTGCATATATCACTCTTTGTGTGTGCCCTGTTGTACATTTTAAACCATTGTTAAAATTAATTAAAAAAAGAAGGGAGGGAGAAGGGATAGACAGGGCAGAGGGGAGAGAGAAGGGGTAGACAGGGCAGAAGAGAGGAAGAAGGGGAAAATAGTGCAGAAGGCAGGGAGAAGGGGTAGATACGGCAGAAGGGAGGCAGAGGGGGTAGATAGTGGGAAAGGAGGTTAGCAAAAATATTGAAATAAAGAGTCAGAATAAGAGAGAGTGAATAGATTAATATGTGGATGCATTGTGTGAATGAGAGAATAAATGAATTAATGTGTGGATGAATTGTGTGGATGAGTGAGAGAAGTAATACATTTGTGAGAATGCATTAATGAATATGTGTAAATAATTTGTGTGAAAGAGTGAAAGAATAAATTATTGTGTGAATGAAAGTGAATTAGTTAGTGTTTGTGGGAATCATAGGTGTATAATTGATTTGTCAAAAAGGCAAAGATGGTATAAGCAGGGTGTTTAAGCACTGGGGACCAAGATGGTACAGGCAGGGTGTTTATGGGACAAAGATGGCTCAGGCAGCATGTTTATGGGACAAAGATGGCATATGCTTGGCTGTTTGTGGTCAATGTTGATTCTGGGCTGTTTTAAAGAGAGCTAGTCCTGTGTGTGTAATTTGGGTGCTGGTCAGGTTCTATGTGGTAGTGTGGATGCCAGGGCTGGCTTTGGGGTGTGCAAGCTGTGATCTATAACACCACACCTTCCATATACAACATCATGTCACAAATACATTGGTGTATATAAGGATCTCATCCTCAAAGCAGGGAAACTCCTCTGAACTTGTACACTTTATATGAAAAAAGAGTTCTACACAAGCCCTTATATTTTTTATAAAAAATTGTATTATTTTATTATGCAAAAAATCAAAAAAGAAAAACATATACTGTATTCCATAATTTAGACAACAGAAGTCTTTGAAGAATAAATCAGAGCATATGGAGGAACTATGGTTGCATATTTTATAAAGTGTCTCAAGTGCATGTAAACATTCGGTCAGACATAAAGTGCTTAGTCAATCCAATGTTGCCATCTATTGCTCACTATGGAGTGCACCTGTTCAATCTGTATAGCATATCATAGCCTTATAAAGTATTTAAGCAGACATAAATAGTCAAAAAAGATCTATAGAGTCTTCTGAAAATATTACAATGCAAGGAGCTAAAAAAGAATCAAGGCAAAATCTTTTACAAAACCAACAAAAGAAGAGGAATAAGGATAAACATGATAACACAGCCAGATTTATATCAACATATAATTGTCAGTGGGAACATATGCAAGAAGCTATAAGAAAACATTGGGAGTCCAAAAAACAGATCGTATTTTGGCTTCAGTGATCCCAGATGGGGTTTCCTTTACTGCAAGAAGAGGCAACAGCCTAAAAGATTTATTAGTTAGAAGTCATTATGTAGCAAAAAATCAACAATTCTTTGGAATAATAAATCCACGGTTAGGATAATATCCCTGTGGCGATTGTGTAGCATGCAAAAATATAGTTCAGGCCAACACGTTCAAATCAGCAGATGAATCTCGCGAATATTCTATCTGCCAATATATATCCTGTACTACCAAAAATGTGGTTTATTATGCAACTTGTGGATGTCCTAAAATATACATAGGATTACCATCAAGAGAACTACAAATCCGTACTCGAGAACATGTACGAGATATTCTGGCAGCTAGAAATGCATCAGATTGGACAATATTAAAAACAATACCACGTCACTTTAACAATTCACATAACTGTGATCCATCAAGTCTACAAGTAAAGGGAATTGAAAGGATCATGGTTGAGGCAGCGAAAAAGTGGTTTCTGACAGTCGTATTCAGTTGATCAATACCTGGAGTGCTCTTGCCATGTGTTTATTTGATCTATACCTTCACTGCTGAGTTTACATGTGATTTCCAGTTGATCTATACCTGCAATACTGGGTTTGTGTGTTCTGTTAATCTATACCTGCAATGCTATGTTTCCATACATTATTTATGTATATCTGCAAATACAGGGTTTTTGTGTCTTATTCATGTTTTTTATTCATTATTGCATGTGCTGTTTCCATGTGTTGTTTATTTGATCTATACCCGAACTACAGGGAGTAAGTAAAATAGAGGTATGTTTAAATGAATGAGGGGACAAAGGGACCTTTCAATGTCACGGTGCAGTCAGAAGGAGGGAAGACTACTGACTCTCACAGTCTTCCCCTGATCTGCAGTTGGTGTGGCAAATATATATTTTTTTGGTGTGATTTGGAGGGAGTGATTGCATGCTAGGGAGCGTGGAACAGGGCCCAAGGAAATGCTTGGGTAGGGTGCAATACTTATATAGATAGCTGGCAGGGCAGGGTCTAATATTATGTTACCTTGTCACATTTGTCAATCAAGGTCTTTCTTCAAAGAGATTAATACATTTCTAGTAGTTAAAAATGGATGTCTGGCATATATATATATATATATATATATATCTAGTGTATATGTAGCGTTTTATAATTGCACCCCCTACTTCCCTGTCCATGTGCCCCCCTAAATATGAAAGGATCCTCCTTTCTGGCAGCCAGTGAATGTCTGCGTGATGCGAGCATGCAACCTCCGCTGCTACCCGACATTTCCACCTGGGCTTCTATGAAGGAGCGCCGGCGTGACCTTCCAGTGCTCAGTCATAGAAGCCTCAGCGGTAGTGTTGGGGAGCAGCGGAGGATGAGCGCAGACGTCCGCCGACTGCCCACACTAGACACCAGGGAATCTGGAGCATGGGGAGCAAGTCTAGGGTCTAATATTAGTATATATTAGCAGTAGGGCCTAATATTAAAGAATGAAAAATAACTGCCAATTAAGCTGTTATTTTGAAATCATATTTAAATCAAGGTCTTTCCTTCAAAGAGATAAGTACACAATATTATGTACTATGAGCATATAATATAATATATATATATATATATATATATACCGTATTTGCTCGATTATAAG
>VKOC01021643.1:0-11581 GCA_009364415.1 Spea multiplicata
AAATATGAAATTTAAATGAACACCATTTTCTATTAAATATACATGTTGTTGTAGACACTTTTGCCAACATAGACAAGTCTTGTCAATGATTTCTTTCTCATCCTTAAGTTACGAGATAACATTTGTTTACCTGTCTGTATACTTGGAACATATTTACTCTTGTGTAAATAAGAACTTTTTACCTTAGTCTGTGTTTGATGTGGATTAGTGGTACCAACTATATGCTGAGTGTTACATTTTTCTTTGTGAATGGTTTTGTAGCAGTCTCCCTGAAATAGTATTTAAACCCGCTCGCAACAATGAATAAATTGAGAAGTGACTGAGAACGAACACCTTGTGTGTGTCTGAATTATTTACTTCTCCCAGATCTGCTCTTGCCACTCTGAAGGTTCTGCAGATTTACTCAAGAGCTCCCGGGAGGCTTTCGGCTCAAGAGAGGTGTCCCCCATAAGAGGAGGGGCGAAACATTTTCAGCTGGTGTCAGAAGTGGGATACAGACGCATCGGGTGAGTACGTGATATTTTGTCCGTATGACTCCCGGTGTCTCTGTATCTATTCTCAAATTATAGTTTTCTTCCTCTGAGCCGAAAGTATTGTGGCAGTGAGTTAAAGTCTCACTGGTGTATACAGGGTTAGAGTCCCTGGCGTTACAGGGTTAGAGTCCCTGACGTTATACAGGGTTAGAGTCCCTGGCGTTGCAGGGTTAGAGTCCCTGACGTTATACAGGGTTAGAGTCCCTGGCATATATAGGGTTAGAGTCCCTATAGGGTTAAAGTATATTATAAGTATAAACATAAATCTGCAGAACTGAACGAGGTCAATAACTAACGGTATTGATTTGCAGGATGAAAAGCTTATAACGTTTGCTTCTTTGCTTCCTTAACCTTTTTGCTTGCTGCAGCATTGTTTCTTGCTTTTTGTTTGTGTGTACTATTTGTTGTATTTTGTTATGGGTACGTTATTGAGTAAGGATATGAAAAGGGGTGGGGAAAAGGGCAAAAGTAAGACTGCCATAGTAACTAAATCTAATTTGTTGGTGGTAAAATGTAAATTTGATCCTGTAGTGGACACACCCCGAAGTTATGTTTTAAAATGTACAGAGGATTATTATGTTGTTCCATTCATTGATTTGCTGGCACAGTGGACTAGGGCAATGAATTCTGATAGCCCTTTTCCTAATGAGGGTTCTTTTAAACTACAGCATATGATGTTAATGAGAGGATTGTGTTTAGGAGACCCTGAATGGACTGGTTATGGACCAGATCCTATTTGGGACATGGATTATATGTCCAAGTGTGCTTCTGTATGGCTCAAAATTTGTCCGATAGAATTTAAGCATAAGGAATCTGATCAACCTAAAAATAATGAGTGTACTGTATTTAATACCCCTAATAATGAGGTATTCCCACCCCCATACAAACAGTCCACTAATTTGTATCCAAGTTTAGACCCACAAATTCTTTCAGCAGTGGCTTATCATATGTCCCAAACTAGCACCTTATGAAGTGTTAATGGGGAGGCCGTTCCCAACACCCTGGGCTAATGGTAAGTATTGCCCAGTGGAGTCTGGGGACGTAGGACAGATGCAGGAAGGTTATGTTCAACATTTGATAGAGAAATTGAATGGTATCTATGGTGATGTTTCTCTGTCTCTTCCTTTACCTTCAGGTCAACCGACACACAGTTTCAAGCCTGGAGACAGAGTGGTCGTAAAGCAGTTGATGAAAACCAACAAGTCTCTGGAACCACCCTATGGAGAACCAACCACCATATTGGCTGTAACAAGAACTGCTGTCCTTACAGAAGAGTCACCATCATGGATCCATGCTTCTCGAGTCAAAGGACTTCTACCATGACAGAAAGGGATAAGAGACTTTCGAATTACGTCATCTGGACAATCAGTGGGACGGCTACCATAGTTGTGGCTATTGTTATGGCCACCCAGGTATTTGGCCTTACCACCCAGAGTGATAATCAGCAGGATTATAGTATGATACCTATTAAGGACCCAAAAGTTACATTTGAGGACATTATGCTTCAATACGATGATAGAGAGTAACGTTATCACGTTGTGATAAAAGGAGGGATTGTAAATATGAAATTTAAGTGAACACCATTTTCTATTAAATATACATGTTGTTGTAGACACTTTTGCCAACATAGACAAGTCTTGTTAATGATTTCTTTCTCATCCTTAAGTTACGAGATAACATTTGTTTACCTGTCTGTATACTTGGAACATATTTACTCTGTGTAAATAAGAACTTTTTACCTTAGTCTGTGTTTGATGTGGATTAGTGGTACCAACTATATGCTGAGTGTTACATTTTTCTTTGTGAATGGTTTTGTAGCAGTCTCCCTCAAATAGTATTTAAACCCGCTCGCAACAATGAATAAATTGAGAAGTGACTGAGAACGAACACCTTGTGTGTGTCTGAATTATTTACTTCTCCCAGATATCTGCGCTTGCCACTCTGAAGGTTCTGCAGATTTACTCAAGAGCTCCCGGGAGGCTTTCGGCTCAAGAGAGGTGTCCCCCATAAGAGGAGGGGCGAAACATTTTCACCTTCATCTTAAAAACATTGCCCGCACCCGTCCCTTCCTAACACAGGATGCCACTAAGGCTCTTGCCCATGACCTGATTATCTCCAGTCTTGACTAGTGTAACTCTGTCTTAGCTGGTCTTCCACTTAACCGTCTCACCCCTCTACAATCCACCATGAATGCTGCTGCCAGACTTATCTTCCTCTCACATTGCTTTACTAACGTCTCTCCCCTCTGTCAGTCTCTGGCTCCCTGTGCGCTTCAGGACTCATTTCAAAATCCTCACTCTTACTTCCAAAGCCCTTCACAGCGGTTCCCCTCCCTACATCTCCTCACTCATCTCTAAATACACCGGTCTCTCCACTCATCCAATGATCTCCTTCTATCCTCTCCTCTGATTTCTTGCTCTCATGCCCACTTATAAGATTTCTCAAGGGCTGCCCCTATCCTCTGGAATGCCCTCCCCCGGTCTATCCATCTGTTCCCCTGCCTTTATTCCTTCAAAAATGCCTCAAGACCCACTTCTTTAAGGATGCTTACAAAATAGCACATTAACCCATTTCTTCCCATACTCCTTTAGCTTACCCTTCCTACTCCCTCTCCTGCAATACTTTTACTAGCGTGGCTGGTCTATCGGAATTTGATGGCGCTATATAAAACAATAATATAATAAGTAACCCAGGGAATTCTAAGGCCCAAAATAGCATCATACTGCGAGCAAAACTATTTGTGTTTATTTTGAATCACTGCTGTATTTCATTCACTGGATACTATGCCTGCCGCACTTTAATCTATTAATGGCATCCAGTAAAATGAGGAAAAAAAAAAAGCATACGAATACAACATGCCAGACATCCAGCCATGAGGCAGAGTGACAGCACCGAGCTCTGCTTACTAAACAAACACAACTATTCCTAGTACAATACACTGTAAATTGGCAGGGCGTTTATTCATTCACATGTGAGCTGAACTTATGTCGTATACAGAAAAGAGCTGAGGGGCAGGGGAAGATGCATGTGGTGGGAATCTATAGAACCCCCTTCCCCATGCATTTGCATTGGACACGGAGCTCTGCCAGGGAATGTTTCTTTGGTTTCAAGTAGACCGAGTCATGTTCAGCTCTTTAAGTGATACTTCATAAGAAAGGAAAAATGAAAAAAGTTGAAGCAATGAGTATAGATTTTTATATGAATTAATAAAAGTACATCACACAGTTACACTTATAGCACGTGGGTTGAAATCTTGACACCCAAGTCTGGCGCAAGATAGACAGTTATTTCATTAACAAAATGAATGTTGATTGAGGAGTCACTATGGTTATGTTTACATTGACTTATTCATGCAATAACAATTAAAACTCTTGAAATTAGCAATAAGATGGCATGTCTAGGAAAGTCTGCTCAAGATGAGAATCCAAAACAATATTCAGAAAGACGTCTTTCTCTGGAAGAAGTTATCAGTTGAGTTAAAGGTTAACTTGACTGACCAGACAGTGTATAAGAACCCTATGGTCCATCTAATCTACCTATGTTTCCTATTTAAAAATGTCAAACTCCTATATATTGTTAATGAATCTGTGATTTGTTGTTTCCCCCCAAAACGTATTTGCTATGTGTAACATTTACTATGGTTTCAGTAGCAGGGCTCACTTTTACGTTGTGCATTTTTTTCACTTATTGGAATTTATTTATAAAAAGTATACAGTAGAAAAGGTTTAAAAGTGGTCATAACAACCAACACAGTGTTCCCGCTGACTTGACAATTCTATTGGATTTAGTGATAAGACAACTTTTTAAACTTTGCACCAGCATCATGTTTCTAAATAACCCTGTTTGAGTTTGTTATTAAACAACGTCCTATAATAATAATAAATAATATTTGCACATTAAGCTGCTACTCTTGTATCCTGCGTAGGAATTACATCATCTGACAACATCTGAGTATTACCCACTGTAACGACAAATCATGTTAATGTGACAATTTGCCTTTAGGAAGAACTCAATTAAAAATTACCTAAACGTGATTTATTGTCTGTATGATGTGTTTTACAACCAATGTAACTGCTGTGACAATATTTAGATTAAAAGTCAATTAGTTTGTTGGTTTAACTGCATCATAGGAGGAAAAATAAATAAAAAAAGATCAACACTGTTGTAGCCACATTACACAAGATAATTTCTGATTTGGTAATTTGGTAAGTATTTTGGGTTAATCTAGTGGAACCGGAAAATATAAGATCCGCTTAATGGGAGTCAAATTTTTAGAAAGTTCCAAACAACTAATGTGCATGGGATAAAGTCTTTGAAACACACTTAATATTAATATACTCTCAACAGATCAAAATAATTTGTTACACGAGTGCAAAATCTGGTGAGGGTAGTGATTTCTTGCCATGGAGCACCTTTACATTTCAGGACTCCCAACTATCTGCGGTTGGTATTACATTTATACACTTACTACCGATTAGCCTTTTACTTTGTGTTTATTCATACAAAAAAAGTCATTAAAAAGTTAATATAAAGAAAACAATTGCTCAAAAAAGAAGGCTTAGGCTTAGTTTCCGAGTCAAAATGTTAATGCTACATTCTGATTATCTCCACACGCAAGCTTTCAGGAAAGTTTTTGAAACCCAAATTTTTCCATATCCTTCTTGGCAGAAGACAAACAAAAAGAGAAACACTTCAAAAAGAAGAAAAAAAAGAAAAACATGTCCCTGGGAAAATATTTTTTTCTACAGTTCAATTGCACTAATTGTATCCATTACCCTATTTTGTAAATGAAACGCAGCAAAACACAAGAATCCAGACCTTCTGCCTTCTTATACATAAGTGTTTCCTGGAAAGTAATTATGACATATCCGGGACATAATTCACAGAATAAACTGTAAACTATCTTCAAATCAAACTATGAAAGTTTAAATAAAAAAGTAGCAAAAAGATTAATGGTCGGTACTATGGGAGGGGGTGGGTGTTATAGTTTGTACCATGCTGTTAGGTTTGTTTTCGGCAACCTGTTTCTCCCCAGAGGCCGCATTGTTTAGCCGACGAGAAGACAACATCTGGATCTGGCTCCAGGTGGAACGTCACAAGGTAGCAAAGGGAAAAATATTCACTCAATTACCAAGCTTACTTGGCAGCCACATTAATAAGAAGAATCAGAATATAATCACACAGAATGATGTTGTAACCTGCTCATACAGATCAAAACAACAAGTCTTTACAAGCACGGAAAAATAAAAAAAAACGCATATATTTATTCTAAATTCAAATAGAAAATTCCCACAAGGCTGATTTATAAAACTAAAAAAGTACACATCCTCACCCTACAAATCCATGTTAATAGGTTCCAGTTTTAATAACATAAGCAAATTTTAAACTCAACAGCGCATGACGCCAACACACACGGCTGTGAGCGTCAGCACAGCGGGCAAATGGGATAATGTTAAAGAATAATATTGGAAGACTTTTTAATGATACGATTGGCACTTAACTTCCAATTATTGGAATAGAAACACAAATCTGGTACATCGCTGACCCCCGTGACCAGTTGCTGTTGTTAATAGGCGACCATAGTAGGTAAAAGGGGGTTTTTACTGACATTACTATACATTCGGCTCAAACCTACATAGACAAAGCATAGACAATACAGCTTTAAAAGGTCCAGGACAAGTGTTTACAGGGCTAGCTGGGCGGTAATAATCAGGGCTATGCCTGGGAGGGGAATCTCTTAGACAAGTTATATGTCGCTGCCCTGGGCAAATAAATCACGCCGTGCACAGGCAGCTTCATTACACAAACACACGATAATAATCTCACATTACCTTCTAAAGGACTGCTGGAAAAGCACGACTGATTAACGCAGGACCCGGACCAAAGCGCCGGTCAGTGCTGTCAGCCCGTCACACAAATGCATTTAAGGGGGTGAGGCGACCAGTGCCCCGGCTTCTCTCAGAGCTCCAGTGTAGCCTAATACCGCCCTCCTTCTTCCACACTAACCTTGGCACTGGTATCTACCCTGCCTGCCCTCACCCTGTGCACAGGATACAGCTGCGAGGGGTAACATTTACCCACACAGGGGGTGTGGACAGTCACACTGACCCCATGTTATCCACGGACACAAGTGCCCCATATTAGGAAAAGGGATAAATGCTGGGTACAGTTGTTACATCAGGAGGGTGGTCAGCTACTCCAACGAAAGCGGGAAAAGGCATTGCGAGACAGACAAACCCTTACTTGACTCTAGCTTTCTGCGTATTAAGGTGCAGTATACAGCAGGCACTCGGGTTCTGTGTTCCCTAACCCGGTGGGCTTGTTATGTATACATTAAGCCTCTACCCTTCGTATGACACTCTGTACCCTCCTGCATGACACTTCCCGCACTCTCCTCACCTGCACTTCACAGCTTTACCTCAGGCTCCAGCGGACTCTTTAATGTATCTTGTACCCCAACAGTGGAAAGTAACGATGTTTCTGTGCTAGTGCTCCTCCGCCGCAGACGCTTCACCTCCTGGGAGGGCGGATCACTCCGCGCAAAAGGGCCCGGCGGATGACGTCACCCGCAGCGCTGAAGCCAAGAGCGAGACGAGCTATAACGTGCAACGCAGTTTTTAAGATTGTCCCCGCGGCGTAGGAACTTTTACTGTGGCGAATAAAACCCACGGTCTCGGTTTCTGTTATTTTGTCAACCTTAAACGGCGGGAGAAATAAAGCCACTAGCTTGACAGCTCGCACGCCGGATTCCTCTTGGCAACCGATGGCGTCAGTGACTCTAGAGCTACAGGTGATTGGACGCCAGGATGACAGGCGAGGGAAGGGTGGAGTCATATGAAAAAGGGCGTGAGTGACTTGCCCTTATTCCAATAATGAGGGGGCATGGGCGGGGTCAAACTCATGACTCGTTTGTATGTTGTGTCAGCTGATAGCGAGGTGTGCGCGGTGTGCTCGCAGGGTGTGGGCAGAAGAAGTCCGGACACTAAACCAGCGCCAGTTACACATAAAGAGACCATCCGGCAGAAGTGGTAGCACCACGGGGGAATGTAAACATGCATGGCGTAGGCACAAAGCTATCCTAAATCTAACACAGGACCAAGCAGTGAATAGTAACATCAATCAATTCTTTCCAATTTTCACCATGTACTTGTTTAACTGTTTAGTTTCTCCACACAATTAAAATAGATTTAAATATTTATATTCATAAATAGTACAGAATATTAACAGTTTAGACTCCACTGGAAAACAATAATGAATTATGGTCAGCAAAATCCCTTGAATACAGTTAGACCCCACATTCATAGGCTTTTAAGCTTTGGAGGTTATTCGTTCTATATCTATCTATCTATCTATCTATCTATCGGGGTAGTAGACATAATATTAAACACTCATCTACAGACACCGTACAAGCCAGAAGGCTCATGGTGCTGCCACAACCACAAGGGATTCTGGGTAGGCGAATACAAATAAGGTTAACAATGATCACCTTTTGCCTCTATATCCACTTTATACATGGATGCCTTGAAAGTAATTGCCCCGCTGTACAAGACAGCCTTTAGACAAAACTCGGGTAAGAGGTGCAATAGCCAGATCACCTATATATATGTATCTATCTATACACACAGTGCCCTCCACTAATCTTGGTACCCTTGGTAAATATGAACAGAAGGCTGTGAAAATGTGTCTATCGTTTAACCCTTTGATCTTTTCTTCAAATATACACAAAAATATTCTGCTCTCATGTATATAAAACAATTGCAAACAAAACACAGGATTCATAAAACATGTTAAATATATGTTTGGCATAATTATTGACACTCATTTTGTCAATATTTTGTGCTACCTCCCTTTGCCAACATATCAGCTCTCGGTCTTCTCCTATAATGCCTGATGAGGTTGGAGAATACATGGCAAGGGATCTGAGACCATTCCGCCATACAGAATCTCTCCAGATCCTTCAAATTTCGAGGTTGACGCTGGTAGACTCTCCTCTTCAGTTCCCCCAACAGGTTTTCTTTAGGGTTCAAATCAGAGGACTGGGATGACAATGATAGGACCTTGATTTGGTGGGCAGTAAACAATGTTTGTGTTGATTTTGATATGTTTTGGACCATTGCCATGCTGGAGGATCCAACCATTTTATGCTTTCTGGCAGAGGCAGTCTGATGTTCATTTAGTATCAGGATGCAGTGTATCCTAACAAAAGGTCCAGGTCCTCTGGCAAAAAAACAGCCCCAAAACATTAAAGAGATAGCTTTTTTCCTGATATGAATTCATAGGGGTTCCAATGATTGTGGCACACATACAGTGGTGGGATTACGCCGGTTCGCACCAGTTCACGCGAACTGTTTCTTAATTACCCTATAATAGGCTGCACTTTCTCCCAACTTAAAGTGGTTTTGCAGCCTATAATTGGGTTTAGGATCCAGATCCCCCGCGGCGTTGCAGGGGACTTGGATTCTCCTTTCCGGTAGCAGTGGACGTCTGTGCGATGCAGACAACCCCGCTGCTGCCGGCGGCTCCACCCTCCTTACTGAACGGGGCTGGCACCGCCCACGAAGGTCACTGAGTCGCGCTGGCCATCTGACTCAATTCTATTTGGGATCAACGAGGATAGCTTCTTAAAATGCCACCCCTGACGATTCGAAATAGAAGTGAGTAAGCCGGCGCCGCTCAATAACTTTCGTGGGTGGCACCAGCGCTGCTCAATGACCTTTGTGGGCGGTGCCAGCCCCGTTCAGTGAGGAGGGTGGAGCCGCTGGCAGCAGATGTTTGACAGTGGGAATCCGATAGAGTGCACATCGGGGTCAGGTAAGTTGAAGCAACTGGGGGCATGCTTGGCAGTGGGTGGCTGGGACAAAGATGTCTATGGGAGACTGAGGGCAAAGGCAAACTCTGTCCCCAATTTCCTATAGGCATCTTTGTCACTAAATAGCTAAACAGCTTGAAATTGTTGCATTTTTACAGTAGATTTTACTTATTTATGTGTGACTGTCTGAGTCTCTGTTTGCGAGAGAGGCTGCCTGAGTCTCTGTTTGCGAGAGAGGCTGCCTGAGTTCTGTGTGCGAGAGAGGGCTCCTGAGTCTCTGTGTGCGAGAGAGGCTTCCTGAGTCTCTGTGTGCGAGAGAGGCTGCCTGAGTCTCTGTGTGAGAATGAGAGACTGCGTCAGTCTCTGTGTAAGAGAGAGAGACTGCCTGAGTCTCTGTGTGCGTGTGTGAGAGACTGCCTGAGTCTCTGTGTGCGTGTGAGAAGGACTGTCTGAGTCTCTGTGTGCGTGTGAGAGAGACTGCCTGAGTCTGTGTGCATGAGAGACTGCCTGAGTCTGTGTGCATGAAGAGACTGCCTGAGTCTGTGTGCGTGTGAGGAGACTGCCTGATCCTTTGTTTGTGTGTGTGAGACTGCCTAGTCTGTGTATGTGTGTGAGAGACTGCCTGAGTCTGTGTGTGTGTGTGTGTGTGAAGAGAGATACGCTGAGTCTTGTGTGTGTGAGAGACCCTGCTGAAGTCTGTGTGTGTGTGAGAGAGAGACTGCCTGAGTCTGTGTGTGTGTGAGAGACTGCCTGAGTGTGTGTGAGGTTTTTATTTTTTAGTACGAAATCTCGGAAGTGGTTACTAAAAAAATTAAATCCCACTACTGCACACATATATTTAACATGTTTGTGTTTGGAATTTTTTGGGATCCATGAGAGCAGAGTTTGTGTATTTTTAAAGAAACGCTCAAAAGGTTAAACAATAAAGCCAATTTGTCCCAGCTTTCTTTTGATCATACTTACCAAGCATGACAATATTAGTGGAGGGCATATATATAGATAGATACCATTTCACCCCACATTCATACACACACTTTTGAGCTAAGGTGCTTCCAGTTATACATCCCGAAGGGGGGGTTGTACACATTTTGAGTTTGTTCCTCCTGTTTTTCATCAGCAGGGCTACTCTTAGTGCCAGGCACATTAGACAGCTGCCTGGGGTAACTGGCTCCGTGGCAGTGGCGACTCTAGGAACAGTATATGGGGGGGGCACATTAAATACTAATAAGTTCCACCACTAAATCATGCCACTGAAAAAACAATATATATATAGAAATAAATAAGATGCCAAGATACCAGAGTATTGCAGTATACAGTGACACCTTTTTATAAGATTAACATAATACTTAAAAGACAAGCTTTCAAAAGTTTTCCTCTCTTTCTTAGGTATTGCTTCAAACCTAAGAGGAAAACTCTCGAAATCCTTTCTTTTACAAATAAGTGCCCTTATACACGACTGCCCATACACATTGCCTTTACACACACTGCCTTTACACACACACACCTGCCCATAAACACACATATACACATACACTGCCCTTACACACACCTGCCCATAAGCACACATACACTGCCCCTACACAAACCTACCCATAAACACACTTATACACATACACTGCCCTTACACACGCCTGTCCATACACGTAGTTTTTAGGGAGCACGGAAGCCGAGGTCTGAAGTGACAGACCTCTCGCTCCCCTAATGTTGGGCCGGTTAGAGGGGGATTGTGATCTCCTCGACCAGCCCTGCTCATCGGGCGCCCAATGCCATGCACAAGAGCTTTTGTATGAAAAGGAGACACGGTGTGTCCTTATGTGGGGTGGTGAAGGGGCTCCTTGCTCAGGCCCTGCTCATCAGAAAGCGGTACAACAATACTAGAAATCTCTTCAGGGTTAATGCAGACTTCCTCGATCTCTATTACGCTGATAATATAACTGGGTCAGTATGTGTTTGTAATCAGCCAGACATCCTTAGATAGCTTCATTTCCAATGTATCAGTAGAGAAATCGCACCATCATTGCAGAACTCTCAGGATGTACTATTGCATTCTAGTGGTCACATAGGACATTTTGTGGGACCAAATAGTACGTCATAAGCAGTGGCATAACAGAAAATCGTGGGGCTCCTTGCATGATGAGTTTAGGGGCCCTCCTGTTTGGATTTGAATTGGTGACTTTAACATTGATGGCTTTTAACCCCTTCGTGACAAAGGCTGATTTTAGTGTTTGTTCCCCTGGTG
>VKOC01021648.1:0-16840 GCA_009364415.1 Spea multiplicata
GCCCTAGCGTAAGCTAGCTACACCGGCGGAGGTAGCAGGCGTTGCTACACCGCAGCAAGTGCAACCAGGGGGAGAAACTACCCTTTCCATTAGGGACATCTGAGGCATGATTTCAGCCAGGAAGCGAACTGGCAAAAGATACTGGCACCACCACCAGCAGCAGCAGCATTGGGAAAGGCGAATGAGTGGGCAATTGACGACCCACTCACCTGTTTCACCCCAGGGCAAAGCATCCAAAGACTGTCAGTCCTAGGCGTTTGGGAGCGGACTTACAGAGCTCAGACACTAGGCCCTAGCGTAAATTGGCTACACCAGCGGAGGTAGCAGGCATTGCCACACCGCAGCAAGTGCAACCAGGGGAGAAACTACCTTAAACATTAGAGAGAAAAAATTTAACTTTCCAAGCTAAGAGCTGGGTAACCCAATTTGGGCAGATTGAATTTAAGAAAGGCAATCTGCTCCATCAGATGAGGTGCCATGCGTGAGCGCTGTGGACTCAGTATGTTTCCAGTCATAGAAAACACGCGCTCACTTTGAACAGTGGTTGGCGGACATGATAGAAGCTGCTGCGCACCCCATGAGAGTGCAGGCCACACACTCTTCTTTTCATCCCAGTAGCTAAGAGGATCAACATTATGCGCAGAAGGAACTTCACAGAGGTAAAGTTTGACCATTTCAGCAGCACTACTCTCCTTTCTGCTGCTAGCTCTGTCAGATGGTCCAACTATACTGCCAAGTGCCTCTTCCCAAAACGCAGCTGCTCCACTCAGCTGTGTTGGGCTGCTGATGCTGCTGCTAGGGGTAGCAGACCACATCATCTCTTCCTCCTCCTGCACCTCACCCTCCTCGGACAGCATTCCCATTTTACGCTGCCAGTCACGCACCTTGTTGACCAATTGCTCCCGGTAGCTACTGAGAACATTGAATTTCAAAGCTAGCTTTCCCTTAATTCTTGGATCACAAAGGCATGCTAGCATCATTTCGGGACTCTCTTTCATTCGTTTCCGAAGGTGTACTTTTAGCAGATCCTTCAGCTTCCTGACTATGGCTGCTACGTCAGGATGTAGAGTGCCACCTTGAACAGCCTCACGGTTTTCAAGGAACACATCCATCTTGCTGCCTAGATGGGAGAACACTGGAATTACCTGGGCCAGACTGGCAGTGTTTGAGCTTAAATTTTCTGTGGCATCCCTGAATGGCTTAAGGACTGCCACTAGCTGGGCGATCACTGTCCAATCCTCCCTATTCAATGGAGATGTAATCCCAATATTGTGCTCTGAGGCAAGATTATGGATTGCCCTCTGCTGCTCCAAAATCCTCTCCAGCATGTCTAACGTGGAGTTCCACCGTGTACTGACATCCTGACGTAGGCAGTGTACGGGAAGACCTGACCTCTCTTGCTCTTCCTTCAAAAGTTGGCTAGCCTTAACACTATGGTGAAAGTGCCCAGCGATCTTTCTGCAGCGGGACAGAACTACTGCTGCCACATTAGTTCCTTCTGACATTGCTGCCTTCACTACAAGATGGATGATGTGGGCTGCACAGCGCACACCAACAATATGGCCATCTCGCAGCGCTTTCACCATATTGGCACCTCCGTCAGTTACCACAAAACCAACTTCAACATTGGTGCCCGCCTCTGCTCCCACCCAAAGGCTAAACATTTTCCTAATCGCATGCAGAATATTTTGGGAAGTGTGCTTTTTCATCCATCACTTCTGCATGGAGAAGGAATGATCGGTAGCCTGCTGCAGCAACTTCCTTAGACACACCGGGCTGCCACCAGTGTGCTGTCAAAGAAAGAAAGGCATGCTGGGCGCTAGGTGCACTCCACAAATCTGTAGTGAAATGAACACACTGACCAGCAGCCTTGGAAAGCTCCTCTTTCACTGCTGCAACACAGGACCGATACAGCAAGGGGACAATGTTCCTGCTGAAAGTGGAACGTGACGGAACTGTGTATTGTGGAGCCACAGCCGCCATCAATTGTTTGAAAGGCTCCCCTTCAATCATGGAGAAGGATGCCCCTCCAACAGCAATGAACTGACCAATAAGTCGCGTTACTTTATTGGCCTGCTGTTTGGGCATCGTTCTCTTGGAGTGGAATGCCCCAAATTCTTCCAGGGTGGGCTGGGCATGCAGTGCTCCAACCTGCCTTGGTCTCTGGCTGCCAGCACTAGCTGCTGCTATTGGCTCAGAAGCAGCTGTTGGGGTTTTACCACTGCCTGCACTACGTTTTACTTCTGCATCTTTCCCCAATAGCACAGCGTTGTGTTGAGTGCTGAGGTGATGCTTCATGCTAGCACTGGTGAAATGGCCAGACACTTTCCCTCTGCTTATTAGCTTCCCACAGTGTTTGCACTTTCCATAGCGCCCTTCTTCCACATTTTCAAAGTGCTCCCAAATTGGGGCGCGCATAGCCTTGGGGTGTGCCTTGGGTGCTGCTTGTACTGCTCGGGGTGGATGAACAGCGGCAGAACTAGTGGTGGTGGTGGTAGTGGCACTGGTGGTACTACCAGTACTGGCCATAGTGGGACTGCTAATTGCTTGAAGTCTAGCAGATTTGGTAGGTTTTGCTGCTGCTGCTGGTGGTGGTGATGATCGCAGCGGAGAAGGTGGAGGCTCAGGGGAAAATTGTGCACTAGTCATTTGTACACTGCTCCCTGAGGAATCTGATTCCTGGCCACTAATCTCCTCTACTTCCTCTGGCTCATAGTCTAGTTCTTCATTAGCCAGATCAAATGGAATTCCTGCTAGGCTGGAGCTAAGACTGATATCGTGACTAGTAGTAGTAGTAGTGCGAGCAGGAAGAACAGACTCTACACTTGGCCTCTCAGTCTCAGGCTCCTCTGGTACCTCGCTAGCTGGATTTACAGTACTATGTGTAGCCATCTCTCTAACTGTCTTTACAAAAATACTGTAAGGACTTGGTGGCTTGCTAGAGGTACTAGGAGGACATGGCGTGGCGGTACCGGTGGGAACAGTAGGCGCAGCACTAGTGGTGGTAGACGCGGTAGAGGTGGGGGTGGTGGTGGTGGTGGTTTTCCCTACAAAGGAATGAGATCGCTTTGGTTTGGGACCCCTCTGAGTCTTGCTGCTAATTTGGCTCTGCTTGGTACCGTGCATGCTGCTTGTGGATGGGGAAGATGATGCTTGGGGCAAAAGGCACTTCTTTTTAGTCACTGGGCTAGTACTACTTGTGCTACCCTTTAACTTTGAACGTGCTGCTGGTGCTTTAGGCTTTCCGTAAAAAACCATAGAGCTTGTAGGCCTAGCCGCACTACTACTGCCTGCTTTTGGTGCCTTTCCTTTACTTGATAATCCTTCAAGCAATGCTTCCCCAAATGATAAGCGAGAGCTTGGCCTACTTGGCCGACTAGACTGACGCAAAGGCTGCATCTTAGAACTGGCGCTGGTGGTGGTGCTGGTGGTGGTGCTGGTGGTGGTAGATGGAGCTTGTCCCTCCTTAGTCCCAAAAGGAGGATCCATTTCAAATTTTGTGTTGTGTGTGTAGTGTAGTGTAGTGTAGTGTTTAAAAAACTATAAAAACAAAAAAAAGGAAAAACAAATTAAAGACAAAAAAAATAGAGGAAGTTCTCTTCAGTGCTACTAAGTAAAACTATGCACTACTGCACTGTGCTGTTGTGTGCAATCTGCCAAAGTGCTAAAGTTATTTAAATTGTTAACTCAAGATTAACTATTTTATAACTAGCAGTATTTTATTTTTAATTTGAATTTACACGGGCCTAAGAGCTTAGCCTACTACTATGCTAGCCTAAAGCTATATTTCCTTACTATAAGTCTACCTCTAGGCAGACGCTCTCAAACCCACTAAGCTAAAGTGAGGTTAAATCAGATTAAGTATATGATTTCTTAATTAATATTAAGTTATATAATATTAATAGATTAGAACTAATTTACTAATATATATTATGTATTATAGATAGAAGAATATAGATTATGAATTAGAATTTAGAATTAGAATTACTTATATTATAGATTATGAATTAGAATATTATTATTTATAATATATTATAGATTAAGATTAAAGAAGATTAGAATTATTTTAGTACTACAGCTAGTAGCTTGAAGCTTTGCTTAGTACAGCTCGTCACAGTCAATTTTTCTTGAAAAGAATTAGAAATAAAATAAAATGTCACAGCAAAACAGTTAGCTTCACTGCTTGCTGCACTCACTAGCCCAACAAGTTCACTTCACTGATGGACTGAGGTGAGCAAAACACTATAGAAAATTAATTTATTTTTTCTGAAAAATGAATAAATACTGAGGTGAGCAAAACAAATGAAATTAAGAATGAAAGATCAATTAAGCCAAAGGAAATTACTCTTCTCTTACTGTTTTTTTACACCTAGCACTTTAGCTGCAGTGGAGTAAAGCTTAGTGGCTTATAAATACGCTAATTTATAATATTATTACTTTAATTTTTTAATCTAAGATATAGTCTATTAGAATAAAATAGAATTAAAATTATTGACTTTGGTTGATTAGATTAGGTAAAAGTGTTGTCTTAACCATACAATACACTCTACTACTATGTAATATTGGCTAAAATACATTTAAATGCATTCTACATAGCAAACACTTGTTTCACCCTAGTGAATACATTAATAAGATGACTGTGCTAAAATGTCATTTTTCTCCCCATAGTTTTCATACTTCGTTCATGCCTGGAACAGATTTCCTGCATGTCCCTGTATGTGATCGCTTATACAGCCAATCACATGCTTTTGTCTCCTTTCTCTGCCTTTGTCCTTCTTATTGTGATCATAAGCTGTAGAGTGACAGAGAATAGTAAAAGAGATTCTCTGGGTCCCAAAACACTTTTTTTTTTACCTGACCCTTAAGATTCTTTTTTAATTTATACTTTTTATTTTTAGTTAGTATGGTGGGATTAGTTAGGGGGAATTACTTAGATGGTTAGAGAAAGGTTTAGGGTTAGGTAAGGTTAAAAAAAATAAAAAAAATGTAAACAAATTGAATGAAAATTATCAAATATAGAACAGAACAATCACAATCAATCTCTCTCTGTAACGCTCGGATGCAGCACAGCAGTGTTGCCAAAGCAGTCACAGCGAAAAATGAATGGATCTCTCAGGCAAGCTCTGGTCTTATAAAGGCGCCTTCAGAATTCAAAAAACAGCAGCACAGGCATTGGACGAGACCCTTAGCGTTACGTCACAAGAGTGAGCTGATTGGACAGACGAGGATCAGCTCACTCCTGTTTGAAATTTTGGCGGTTGCGCGGCAAAAACGAAGACGATCACGAAGAATCTTCGATTCTTCGTGATTGTGAGTCTTCGTCTTCGCCTACGGTTTGCCGGCACTGTATTCTGTTCTACGTTCCTTCGGAACGAACAAAAAAACGGCCTCTTCGTGCTCGTTTTCATGTTCGCCCGAAGACGAATGCACAAGTCTACCGATTACTTCTTTTTATTATTTCCATTGCTCCTGAGGAAGCCGAACCGGCGAAACGTGTTGTGAAGGATTTAACTGGACTCTCTTTAACAGGACTACCGCAGACTTTGGGTGTAACCAGCGCTTAAGCACATCTTTTTATGTTGTGCCTACGCTATTTGTGAGTACAATTTGACTTTCTTCCATCTGACAAACCTAAAGATACTGCACTATTGTAGTTTGCTTTTTTATAGATTTAAAAGAAGATCATTAAAAGGATTTTACACCATTTGCTGATGGGTCTGATGCATCTATAATGTTTGTAAGTGCATAATACACCACACACAGCACCAAATATTGTTCAGAAATATTGCACCATTATTATATTATTTTTACCTTATATGTACCTGCACCCCAAGTATCTATACAAACCCCCTAGGAATCAGATGAAAATCAAGCAAAAATGTTCTTCTGACATTCGTGAGTCACATTCACTCACTCATTCTCGTTCACTCTCTCTACATTTCTCTACTTTCTCTGCTGACCACTTCCGCTTCTGTGTCTTCTTCATCAAGATGTGAAAGATGATGCAGGAGTAGTCCACAGAAACGGTTGGAAAATATTTAGAGAGAGTGAGAGAGAGTGACAGTGTGAGAGTGAATGTGTTGGCACCAGGCAACACATTTTGTTCCCAAATTAAAAATTCCCCCAATTTTTGGCCAAACCGAATGGCCAACTCACAATTATACCTGTTCTATAAAATTATTTTTCTCTTTTAAAAGGTTCAGGAATTGTGTGGTATTTGTGCCCAGGATCACCTAAGAATCACCTCAACCTTGTTATAATCCTTATTTTGTACATTAGAAATAAATAGCAATCTTGTATGTTTTGAGCTTTATTCACATATATAATTTAGTATTTCCTGTCATGTAGAATTAAAATGGTTTCACACAAATATACAACAAATGATGAATGAGACATAAAGTGTTGTAGAGAATATTAGATATGATCATGAGGTTAAACGCCTGAACCATACATTTACTTTCATATGGAGCTGAAAAACTGTCATCATAACTTTTTAAATAAGACATGTTTTGACAACAGATTCACAATACCTGGTATTTTTATTATAGAAGAATTATTCATCATGTGAATGTCTTAGTTCTTAGCCTATTATCTTGTCTTCTGCCATTTGTAAAACATTACAAACCAGAGTACATTATTATTAATGTCACAGAAATGATCACACCTCTTATTTCTTTCAGAAATACGACATACATTCTATGGGTGTTTCATTTATATTATATATATATATATATATATATATATATATACAGTATATTCAATTGCATATTACATCTACAAAAATGCACTATTTATAAAGCATTAGGCATTGTCAGCAGCAAACCTTTCCATTACATGGTATTGTAATATTTTAACATTGGGGACTGGTAAACAGCACAGCTATTGGGTCTATTCACTAAGAAGTTGAGTAATTCGAGTTACCCCTTAACTTGACTGACTAGACGGACCTAAGTCACATGCCATAACAGGATAACATTGCAAAACAACAACAAATTCACTTGTTTGTCTGGGCTTGCGAGTGCCTGCGAATTCTAATGTAATCTCTCATATCCTAAACTGGAACTTTCACAATTACGACCTTGCTATGTTTAAGAAAATAAAAAAATAAAAACTAAAGAAACAGGAATCCCTATGACACTCTATTAACCAAGAAAGGGAAGGGCTGATGGTTGCCCCCTTTTGCTTCACCCTGCAGGGCTGCCTTTATTATTGGGAAAGTATTTGCTTAGACCCCCCCCCACACACACACACACACTCACACACACACACTCTCTACTGTACAATGGCTCTGATTGATAGGCCCAAAAACCTGTGGGAATTTTTCTTTACTTTTTCACTCTAGCCAATCAGCAATTACAAGGAGAAGGGACAAACATTAGATATCTAAGTGTGCTGATGTCATTTTAACTTGTCAGTAGCAGCAGTTACAAACTGATGAGAGATGGAGTGTGAGACAGTGACAGTGATGGCCTAAAACTACTAAACTGGTAGTCTGCCTCGGAAAGGGAAAATACACTAGACGTGTACCTTTGGATTTGTACTGATTTTTTTAAATAAAATTTGCCAATTTCTGCAATTTGTACAAATGCCAAAAAAACAAGAAGGGACTCCCACAATCAACATACTCGGAAACAAAGCAGGGAGCTTTTTGTTTGCATTTCTTTCTTTTTCCCCTCTAATATTCTCTGACGCTCTCATTCACACTATTTCACACTCGCTCACACTTTTCTTATTGTCTCCCTACCTTCTCCTTTTGCCTTTTCATTGTTCTGTCTCCTTTCCTCCAGCTTCTCTTGCTTCTTCTTGTTCTTCATTTCTCTTATTTCTTTATCCGCTTTTTCCCATGTTTCTGCACCTCTCTTACTCCGTGAAACTGCCAGCATTATTCTGGCCTCTCAGAGAACTTCTGCGCCACACAGAGCCGCAGAGAGTGCTCTTACATCTTTCATCATATCAGGGGAGAAGGTGTGGCCAGAGGCCTCACCCTTTTGTGGAAGTTCTCTGAAAGGTCTGGTTCGTGGGCAAGTAAATAGAGACATAAGACATAGGGAGAAGCTCTCAGGGTTACTTACCTGATTATTAACAAGCAGCCCTTTCCTTCCCTGTGTCAGGGTTGTTTGATAATGACCAACCATTTCATTCTCAGTTGTCACAGTCACTCACCTAGTTGCTATCAGCTAGCCCCTTTCCTACTCAGTTCAGGCTTATTAAGCAGCAAAGTTAATTGCCACCTTGCCCTTGCTTTATTTCCTGCTACCAAGTGAATTTCCTGCTATTCAGTGTATTCTTGTGTATGACCTGGCTTGGCTGACTTCCCTTCTGGCTCCTGACTATTGGTTTTGATCCTGACTTTGCTGATCTCTGTACTCCTGACCCTGGCTGATTACCTGAGAGAGAGTGAATGAATGTTAGTAACAACAAAATTTGTTTAAAAATGTAAAAAGCCCTCTCTATTTTGTCCAAACCAAAAAGGCATGAAATTTGTTGTCGAAAAATGAATTGGCTAAAAAATCATTTTTTATTTATTTGCACACATCTACAATACAACACAACACTGTCAAAAGTGGATCATTTAAAACAACCTAGATCAGGAGGAAATCACGCACATCACTTCTCTGTTTCTTGACAAAATTAAGCGATATAAACATATGATGGATGTATTACCTAAAATATAAGTTGGCATTAAAAGGCAGTTTAGTTTATTTCTGGTGTATGTTGGACTCCATTTTCCATGGACATCAACACATTTTACTATAAGCAAATCAAAACATGCATTATTTAGTTATTGAAATAAAAAAGGAGCCTTTTGTCTCTTGTAACCCCCCTCACACACAGTGCCTCTACTGAAAATATAAACACCGAAACCCATTACAAGGAGAGCACGTAAGAAAAAAAAGGAATATACAAAGTAAATCTTTATTAAACAATATGATTTAAATACATATAAAATCTCGGCACCAAGACACATATAGGAAGGGAAGGCATATATGAAGAGAGGCACAAGACTACAGGAACTAGGATGGAAATATGTATGTATATGAAGGCACAAATAAGAAACACAAGGATGACCACAGCGATAAAGTGAAAAGGAACAAATGAAATAACATACAGCAATGGTACATCGGTGCTCAAAAGTTACTAACCAAACCTAGAAGAAAGGCTGAAAACAGCAAAAAGCCTGGTAATGAATAGTGCCAAGTCCAAACGTACCAACCCCAACGTACGTTTCGCTGCAATGAGCTTCGTCAGGGGGCGTGAAAATATAAACAAGCATAAACAGGAAGAATTGAATTTCCTTGACATGTGAAGCAGAGGTCACCGGATTTGGAAAAGGTATAAAAGATACATGAATTGAGGACATAACATCTTCATTCAGTTAACTTG
The DNA here is from genome assembly GCA_009364415.1 of Spea multiplicata. Taxonomy (NCBI): domain Eukaryota; kingdom Metazoa; phylum Chordata; class Amphibia; order Anura; family Pelobatidae; genus Spea; species Spea multiplicata. Next base: position 9,385 of record VKOC01021648.1, read on the forward strand.
TTAACCTCGTTGCTGAACACGCCCGTCCTGTTTATTAGTGGGTGTTCTTCTTGCGTCTTTGTCACAGCTGGGTATTGGCGGAGAAGGGGTGGATAAATAAGGTGTGTGGGGGGTCCGGCCTAGTTAATAGAATTGTTTTGTTGGTAATGGGGTCACTTCAACGGCTAGCTAGCAGGTGGTGGTACTTATTGGATGAGTATATTGGGCCCTCTGAGCTGGTGTTTGGCAGCTAGGGGGTTAAAAAATAACATCTGGTTTAGGGCTTGTGCTTCCCCGTGGGTGACAGGTTTGCCGGTCTTTCCCCATTTGTGATATTATGAAAATATATTGATATTTATCCACTCATGTTAATATTTTCCTATTTCATGTTAATAAAGCTGTGGCCTTGTCAATCCAACAAAAGTGTCAGTGTTTTTCTTAAATAAAAAATAAAATTATGGGAAGGAAAATTGGACTTGCTTAAGTCATGGGAGTGTCACTGAGCATAGCGAGGAAGTGTAATTAAGGATGCTTCCTGTTTCCACTAGAGGAATTTAAGGAAGATGTTAATTGAAACTGAAGTTGCATTTTCCAACTCTGATAACATAAGTAATATACTGATACTTGCTGTAAAATACATTGGAGTCCATTGAAAATGGATTTGCACTTGTTTCAGCTGCATTTTAAGTTCAAAGAAATTAATCAAACTATTTAAAAATAAAAGAGCTCAATCAATAAATATTTGCCATTTATTTATTCATAGAGATCTTTATGATACACAGAAAATGTGTTTTGGTGGCCTTAAACACAGAACAATAGTAAATCAAAGGGGTTAACTTTTTCTGTGAGTTCCTTTTCACTAGAGACATGTTATGTCATTGTATACTAAGTGAAACACTAAATTTGGAAAGTTCTGATGGCTGAGTGAGTCTAAGGATACATTTCTAAATAATTTATTTTCATCAGTCTGTCACGCAAGCAGCCTATAAATGTCTGTATTCCAACCTTTAATTTTGTTTTTGTTTTCAAGAAAAGTATTATTTTTTGAAAATTATAAGATTGCATATGTGTAACATGGCTGGTTTACCATTTTACATAATTGCAACATTCTCAAAGATATTTGAATGATTAATAAAAAAATGTATGTATGTAATCTTTAATTTTATATATATATATATATATATATATATATATATATTATACATAGCATTATGACCACTGAAAGGTAAAGGAGATAACACTGATAATCTTGTTATATTAGGCAGCATATTTCATCCTCAAAGTGGATGTGATAGAAGCAGGAAAATTTTTTACAAAGGCCAAATTGTAATGGCTAGAGTACTCCAGCTCTTGTGTGGTGTTCCTGGTCTGCAGTGGTCAGTACCTATCAAATATGGAAGCAAAAGCGGTCAACCAGCGACATGGTCAAGAGCGGCCAAGGCTCAATGATGCAAAGGGGGGGCGCTGTCCTCCAACAGACGATCTACTGTTGCTCAAATTGCTGACCATTGGAGAGCCCAAGACCAGCACATGAGTCTGTAAGATAAAGTGGGTTGACTGGCTTTGAATATCATCTTTAAAGTAGCAGACCAAACCCCAGTGCAAATGACATAATTGCAACTGAAGCATAGTTCAACCAGTGAGGTGACTCTCCCATGATTCCTACTCAAAAGCCCACCCTCTTCTTATGTATAATTTTTGCTGCCAAATCCACACTGACCGGAACTCTGGGAACTGTGTATGTTCATGATATTCCATGGTCAGTTAAGCACCCCCCTCATTAATGCAAACTTGTTTTTAAGATACATCTCAGGAACCCTTCCTTAATACTGCTTACTGGCTTGTTTTAAGTTCATACAACTTGTAGCTGCTGTGGCCTTACCCCAAGTGGGCTCTTCATAAGTGGACAGATAAGAGTTACACTGGACTATCCAGATATCCATCCCCAGGGCCGGCCCAAGACATAATGCTTCCTGGAGCAAAGTGTAAAATGCTACCCCCCCTTTGTACTTCACTTACCTTTCAGCAGTCCTGCGGCGAGTCACCCTGCTCTGCCACGGTGTGTGCTGCTTTACTGCTGAGCACCGGAAATGACGTCATATTCCGGCACTCAGCATTACAAGCACCAAGAGCGAGCTAGAGGGCTCGCAGAGGAGAGAGAGTAGATATCTGATCTACCCCTGAACCCTCATCTTCGGCTGTAACACTCCTGTTTTTCACCTGGTATGGTTAAATCATTACATCTGATCTACCCCTGAACCCTTATCCCCTGCTGTAACACCCCTGTTTTTCACCTGGTATGGTTAAATCATTACATCTTATCTACCTCTGAACCCTCATCTCCTTCTGTAACACCGCTGTTTTTCACCTGGTTTTTCTTTATCCTGCCTGTCTCCATACCCTGCTGCTATCAAAGGGTTACATTTGATGCCCTCTAGTCTAGCCTAATTGCAATTGTAAAACAAAGAAATAAAGTGCTGCGCAAAATTTACAAACGACACCACAATATGTGCAGAAATTAAATAATACTTAAATTCATTAAAATGGATTCTTCAACAGGTTCCTCTGTTGGGAAGCCTATAGAGCCCCTTCTGGGGAATGGAATTTCTTCTTTGTACCGGTGTACCAGAAAAGACCGGAGGAGAAAGAGTTAAAAAAGTAGTAACTTTAATATAAATAAAAAAATATAGTATCTTACATATAAGAATACTTTAACGCTCCCGTGGAAAGGACCGGAATAATGCTGTGTTGTAGCAGGAACAGCTTGGTTCTCTCAGGATTCCTCTGTGTCCACTTCCTCAATGGGCGTATTCAGCACTACGCATTTCACCAATCGGCTTCCTCAGGTGCATAGTTGTAATTGCAATTGTAAGCCAAGGTGTGAAACATCTACCTCCGGTTTGCAATCACCTTATCTGACCACTTGTGAGGCACTATATAGTCCTAGGCCTTACTTGGAAACAAGCTTGCTTGGAAATGTAGCTGCTGTGGCCTGTAAGACATAAGGAAGGTTGGGTAGGAAGTGGAGTCCGGTAAGCAGGATAACACACAGCAAACGCAGAAATAGGAGGGGTAACAGAAAAACAGCAAAGTCCGTATAACAATAGCCAGGTTCGGTACACAGAAATTCAGGAATGCCGTTTAGTAGCCTAGGTCAGTACTGGGGAAGGCAGCAGAGTCACAGGAATAGCCAGGTTCGGTACACAGGAATACTGGTATCACAGGAAACACAAGGTAAGAATCACTACTCGGCACAATAACTGAGCACAGCTCAGTGCTGAGTTTTAAAGTCGGAGGATGTCCCGCCCCCGAGCGTGACTTCAACCGAGCGTGCACTCTGCAGTCTCCGTCTGGAGACGGATAAAGTTGGTAGGGAGCGCACATGCTTAGAAGCAGTCTGGCTGGAGACCTTTCCTGCTGCTCTAACTTTCGGTGGCCTTCACTTCAGCCACACTCCCAGACCTGGAGACAAACAGGAAGGTGGTGTTGGTATTCTCCTCGCTGCACCTTTCAATGTCTACCACCATTTCCCTCTTTGTCTTTCTCGTCTTTCGAAGTACACTCTGTCTGCCTTTTCTCCCCGATTGCTCTCCGCGTTGCAGTAATCTACCGGCCTCCTGGTCCCACCTTAAATTTGTTTGATCACTTTGCTGCTTGGCTTTCCCACTTTCTTTCCTCCACCATCCCTACACTAATCCTAGCGCACCTCAATATACCTATTGATGACCCATCCTCACCTGCTGCTTCCAAACTACTCTCACTCTCCTCCTTTCTCTGACTCTCACAATGGACTAACTCCCCAACGCACCGTTTCATCAAATCGATCTAGTGTTCTCCCACCTTTGTTCCACATCGCTCCCATCTGCCTGTCTGATCACAGCCTGCTTACATTTAATCTCGACCCCGCACACCCTCCCTACCCAATAAACCACCACAAACCTACCGTAACATCCACAATCTCAACACTCCATAGCTCTCAGATACACTACGGCCACTCCTCTCAAGTATATCCTCCTCCTCCTGTCCCGACACAGCTACAGCTCAGTATTACCATACATTAGCCTCAGCCCTAGATATGGTGGCCCCTGTAACTGTACGCAATCCCTCACGCCGCCCACCTCAGCCATTGTATTCCACACAGACACGCCTCCTTCAAAGGTGTTCACATACAGCTGAGCGCCTGTGGAGGAAGTCTCATTCACCTGAAGACTTCATTCACTACAAATTCATTTGTAACACCCTTCTCAGGCCCACAGCACCTCCTTGCCCTCCAACTTCTCTGCCCAAAAGCTTGCCACCTACTTCAAAAACAAAATTGACATAGTCAGGGATAACATCCTCCCGTATAGTGTCAATCATATGGTACCTCAACCTCCCTCCTCACCTCAATCCATCCTCACCTGCTTTATCCCAGTTACACCACTCGACGTTTCCAAGGTCATGTTGTCTTCCCTACTCACCACCTGTCCCCTCGACCCTGCACCTTCACATCTCCTACAACCCCTCTCTAGTGTCCTTTCCCCAACCCTAACCCACATCTTTAATCTCTCCTCTGATGTATTCCCATCATCATTCAAACATGCCATTATCTCCCTCATGCTAAAGAAACTTACCGCTATCTACTGGTGTTCCTTGAGGCTAGATATTCTCTGCTATTCTCCATCTACACTTCTTCCCTCAGACAACTTATTTCTTCCTTTTGGTTTCCAGTACCACCTATATGCAGATGACACCCTACTCTATATTTCTGCTCCTGACCTTTCCCCCTCTCTTCTAACTCACTTCACTGATTGCATCATGGATGGCGTTGCATCATGGATGGCGTCCCGTTACCTAAAGCTCAACATCTCTAAGACCGAACTCATGGTAATCCCGCCATCTCTATCCTCCTATCCAACTATACCCTTACCTGCCCTCTTTGCTCCTCTCATGACCTTTCTTCTACTGTTGTTACCTCTTCCCACTCTCATATTCAGCATTTCACCCGCGCCACTCCCCTCCTGTGGAAGTCCCTTCCCCGTTCCGTCAGACTTTCTGCCTCGTATGCGACTTTCAAAACCTCTCTGAAAACCCACTTGTTCAGGGAAGCGTACAACATTCTATTACAGTGCTCCCAACCATCATCCTAATCAAGAAATCTGAACAAACAGCTTCAACACATCATCGCAACCAGATCAACTCATCCCCATCCAAGCAGTCCTCTCCTATTGTCTCACTCCCCTAAACCACCTACTAGATTGTAAGCTCGCAAGAGCATGACCTTCTTTTCCTTTGCACCAGTCTGTTATTGTATGTGTTTATAAATTGTTCTAATGAATGTAACAGCGCTGCTGAATCGGCTTGTGCTTTACAAATAAATGTAATGTAATTCTGGTGTTGTCATACCCCTTTGAATGTGTTATATACTTAGAGAAAAATTGTTCCAAACAAGCCCTTCTATTATAAAATATATCTCTTTATTATACAAAAATATAAAACACATACAGCACTCAAATATTGGACAAGAAAGTCTTTTTTAGAAACAAATCCGAGCATGTGAAGGTACTATAATTGCATATATAAAGTGACCTGTGTGCATAATGGCAGTAATATAAATAGGAATAAGATGCTATCACATCAATTACTCACTATGGAGTGCACCTATATCCATTACAACATATTGCTACCTTGCATAATCACATATATATATTATATATATGATTTATTATAAATATATATATATATATATAATATATTATGCGATATAATCCGGATTAATCATTATTAAATATTACCATAAAGTACTTTAGTGCTTACCCATTTTGTAAATATGACTCCACTTCCCTTAACGCGTTTCGGTTCTCCTTTCATCAAGGGGCCGCCAATGTAGTTGAATGTGTATAAAATGCCTAAAAATGCGGGGTGACATACAAATAAAAGATAATATATATATATAATATATATAATATATATATATATCCATCAATTCTTAATTCCAGGGTTGTTCTTAATATTTATTTTTTTCTACTTGAATTATAAAACAATAATTGCTCTTAGTAAGTAGGAACTATGCAAGATACCAAAGTACCATTTAGTAATGTTCTTTTTGTTTGCTGCCCAGTAGAAGTGTACATTTATTTATCAACTTGGATTCCATATTAAAACACCCCTCTGTAATTCTGAAATAATTAAAAAAAATCATTAAGTAAAAGGTCAGGGTTATTAGAGTATTTTTTCTTTATATGTGTAGCAAAAGGTTAAATAGAAAAACATCTTAAGATTGAGGGAAGTTGGTTATTTTATTTCAGAATCATTCTTCACATTGATAGTAGAAATTAATGAAATAATTAAAAAGCTATAAAGGAAAATTAACACAGAGAGAAAAGTCACCTAAGAGGTAAAGCAGAGGTATCACTGTGGAAAAAAAATCTATACTTTATTTAAGAGAATGGCAGTAAAGTTCATTGTAAAGAGCAATGCAATACTGAACTACGAGACTGGAGCTTGTTGCAACATAAAATTTTAAAATTCAGTATTTGTTAAGATATAATATGTATTTCTTTTTTTAAAAAAAATTGTTCATAAGACATGACAAAGTAACACGGTACTCAGATATCAATCACATATAAACTGTCATACATTACGGCCAATGTTTGTGAGGTAAGAAAAATAGAGCTGTGTACATCAAAAAAATGGTGTAATATCTTATCTTCTAATTTTCCTCCAAATGAAACAGATGGAAGGAATGAAAACCATAATTTCCCCAGGCCCCCCCCCCCAAGTCCAATGGTGTCCACCCAGGCAGAATACACACCGTTTCTATCAACTAAACAACAATATTAATAATTAATATTAGTAGGATCAGGTATCATCAAAGTCTCTAAAACTGTTAAATTATGCATAGAATCAAGGAACAGTAATAGACACCCTTTTTTGTACCAGTTAAATAGATTACCAAGAGGAAGGGACAGATTAAGAGCATTATGGGCCTGGTGCTGAGGATTTTGGTGGGCCTTTTTATGGAAATAAATAAAATAGACAGAATTGACAGAATCTTAACTCCTCAGCATCCATGTGTACTGGATAAAGAGTACATCAGTGCAAGGCAGATAGTATAAGGCAGAATCTTATGTGATGGGATTGGGAGTACCTCAGTACACTAAAAAAAAGTAATCATACACGGGATGCCTGAAGCCACAATTTAGTGCCACTTTAATACAGTATGCAGATTGAAATAGATGAAATAACACAAAACCTTTACTTTTCATCTCACTGATTTGTGGGCCTAGAAAGTTTTGTCCCCTGAAGTGACTACAAATTCAAGAGTGCGTTTTATCTCTAGATAAATAAAAATTAAAAAGTTCAGTTTATTCCTACAGTAAGTAAAGTGCCAGGAAACAGATGACCAAATACACGCCAGGACAGGCTCTTCCACACTGACACCCGAACACACACCAGGACAGGCTCTGCCACATCAACACCCAAACACACATACACC
>VKOC01021651.1:0-14518 GCA_009364415.1 Spea multiplicata
CTTGTTAACACAAATAGCTAATCAGCCAATCGCATGGCAGCAACGCAATTTAGGCATGCAGATGTGGTCAAGACAACTTGCTGAGCATCAGAATGGGGAGGAAAGGGGATTTAAGTGACTTTGAACGTGGCATGGTTGTTGGTGCCAGACGACTGGTCTGAGTATTTCAGAAACTGCTGATCTACTGAGATTTTCACGCACAACCATCTCTAGGGTTTACAGAGAATGGTCCGAAAAAGAGAAAGTATCCAGTGAGCAGCAGTTGTGTGGATGAAAGTGTATTGTTGATGTCAGAAGAGAATGGGCAGACTGGTTCGAAAGGCAACAGTAACTCAAATAATCACTCATTACAACCAAAGTATGGAGAATATCATCTCTAAACACACAACATGTCGAACCTTAAAGCAGATGGGCTACAGCAGCAGAGGATCACACCGAGTGTCACTTCTGTCAGCTAAGAACAGGAAACTGAGGCTACAATTTGCACAGGGTCACCAAAATTGGACAATGGAAGGCTGGAAGAATGTTGTCTGGTCTGATGAGTCTTGATTCCAGCTGCGACATTCAGATGGCAGGGTCAGACTTTGGTATAAAGAACATGAAAGCATGGATCTATCCTGCCTGCCTTGTAGGTTTTCAGTTACCAATTGAGCATTGTTTAATAGTGACAGCCTACCTGAGTATTATTGCTGACCATGTCCATCCCTTAATAATGACCACAGAGTACCCATCTTCTGATGGCTACTTCCAGCAGGATAATGCACCATGTCACAAAGCTCCCATTATCTCAAACTGGTTTCTTGAACATGACAATGAGTTCCCTGTACTCCAATGGCCTCCACAATCACCAGATCTCAATCCAATAGAGCACCTTTGGGATGTGGTGTAACGGGAGGTTCACATCATGGATGTGCAGCCGACAAATCTTGTAGAAAGTATGCCACGAAAGGCAAGTCTGAAGGCAAAAGGCGGTCAAACCCTGTACTAGCAAGGTGTACCTAATAAAGTGGCCAGTGAGTGTATTTAGATATATTTGGTACTTTTACTGCAACATTAGCAGCACATCAATATTTGTACATTTTATAATGTTGCTTATATGTGTTCAAAAACCTATAAGTAGTCTACCACCCCTGTGTTATCAGCAACTACATTATAAGTGTTTGGCGGAACACATCTCAAAGCATGTAATATATTTATCGCTAGTCACCTCCAGCTTCGGTGAACGCTGCGGGGGGGAGGAAGGTACCTTCCTGCCACTAATTTGCATTCTTCTATAGTGGGGTATCAGGGACATTAAACTGTCCCTTTAATAGCAGTCTTTCAAGAAAGAAATGGTGTAATAGACACTAAGAGGAGAGAACACGACTTGTATCCGCCTGTAATCAGGATGGCACTGCGCCTGTAACCGCTGGCAAGATCCAGACTATAAAAATGGCATCGCGGGCAGAGAAACACGGGACATGAAATATGGATGATACTTCCCGTAAATACTCCAGGCTGAGTAGATGTCTCATTTATTGCTCATTAATTTGGATCAATTATTTACTGATGCTCTCACTGTTCTCTGCCGCCTCTATCTTTCTCTACACTGGAATGTAAAAATATCTGTTCTGCAACTATTATGTATTAAAGAGCCCCAATCCTCAAGAACATTAGAGCCTAAATGCCACAATTACCACAAAACCAATGTCCAGCACTTTCTATGCACTCCTTGATGTCCAGAGTCCTAAAATTTCACAGCCATCAGTTCTTGGATAGTATGATTTTCAGTATCCTTTTTACAGAGGCAAGGCCAGGCTACAGCTATGGGATTATTCTAATTTAGGCTGCATATAGGAAATTCATTGACATGTATCGTCATACTCAACCACAGCTTCCAACAGTCCCAGTTTTCACACAACAGTCTCGATTTGTTGGCATTCCACTGTCCTGCTTCTGTGGGCAGCGAGGATTATGGACCAAATGCGGAGATCCTCTGATATCTGAATTTATATCTGAAAATCTGAAGGTCTATTCTATTTTATGTTTAGCTATATTTTTTAAATCTTGTAGTTTAATGACAGTAGGTCTTCAGGCTAGAATGGTGTCTTTGGCCACTTTATTTAATCGTGGGTTTTTGTACTGATGAGGACAATGCAGAGCAGGCTGAACACAGCAGCTTTCATTTGGAAGGATTTGCGAATTTATGTCAGACATTTATTGCTGAACTATTTTTGCAATGACCTTGTTTTCTCCGGGAGGAATGCGTTCATAAGTGCGATTTTGTTTCTCATTTTCACATGAACCCTACAAATCAGTCCAATGCAGGAAATGATGGAACCCAAGGATGAGGGTACGCTGTTACTCAGAAACACCCCTGGGGAAGTTGCCTCACCGCAGCTCTCCTTTGGGTAGAGATAAGAGCTGATGAGATTTAAAGCCGGAGATCAGAGCCATTTCTTCGATAAGCTGCTGAATTATTGATAGTTATGGTCTAGGATAACAGCACCCTTACTACACATGCAGTGTGATGCACATGGGTATCACCACTTTGGGAGGTTTGCTGGTTTATCCCCAAATACAAGCACAGGGCCATCCTTAGGGTTATGTGTGGGAACAGAAACAAGTCAGCTCCCACCTTAATTCAGATTCCAAAACACAAGCCCCCTCTTGGACTTTAGATTGCAGGCTGTAGTGACTGGTGCTTCTTCCAGTCAATAGCATATATAAAACCAGGATATGACTCCACGCCAACAATAAATGGAACGCTGGGCAACCAGAGGCTTATGCAAAGAAAATGGGGTTTTTTTGGCACTCACGGGTGCCTTTCAATGCCTTTCATGTTTCATGCCCTCAGGCCTATGGCCTATGACTAAGTGCCTGAGGGCATTAAACATGTAAGGCATTGTTTCTTGCTGGGAAAAAATGCACTTTTTTGTATAAGCCTATAACTGCCCAGAGTGCCATCTTGATATAAACATTTAGAGCCAAGTTTGAAAATGGTTAGCCCTTTTTCCCCTTCACCATTGGTATTGTTACAGTGAATAATAGTAACAAACAGATTATGGTGCCTCTGATGACTTGACACATTAACGATTTTGGTTGTTTGGAACTGAGAACAATTTTTTGAACCAGGAGAATTTGGTTTATTTTTTTATCTAGGTGAACATGCCAATCTGTCCAATTTGCTTGAACGATTTAACATAATTTTGCCGCCCAAGACTCCCCATGTTCTTTCTGGATTCACTTGGAGAGGAAGATAAGCGTTTCTGCACCTTTCTTTCTGCAGGAAACTGGCGGTGCCATGGAGACAGCCTCTCCCCCATTCCTTTCGTCAGGTAAGAGGTTGTGGCATACTGTGGGGGAAGCAGGCAGGAATGTAGCAGGGTCATATGACACAAGGTTGTTGGTGTGTGAGCATGGATGTGTATATGTGTGAGAGGGAGTATGTGTGTGTGAATGTATACATCTGTGCAAATGTAAGAGTGTGTGTAAAGATGCTCTTCTGACCTGAGGGGAGTTTGCAGGGGGTAAGGGACTGCCCTGATTTAAATATTTTAGCTGCACATTAGAGACTCTGTTTATTAATTTGCTATGCATTCCTTCTCTTTAATGCACTTTGAGTTGCCTACAAACGTTTTTTGGGCTTCTTTATTACTGTACCACTTGGTTAGATGCCCTCTGGGGCCCAATGTTGGCAGCCCCTCTCTTGCTTCCAAAATTATACAGTATCCATTGAAGTCTGATGATACCATAAAACATTTATTCTGAGTGTCAGGCCAGATAATCAACACTGCTAAAGACATGCTAGATGCCAATAGACCCCCATGAGGACTTAGAAAGAGGAAGAGAAACATCCAATCACTCGGTCTTAACTAGCAGACTGTCATCTTAGAATATTCTCTTTCAATTTACCTCCACACGCCTCTCATGGTGGATGGTGCTCAGCATGCACGCATTCTTTCAGACCTTAAACTTCAATGTCAGGGTCTCCTCTTGGTGCAGGAGCTGAGGTCTCTCCCTTTGTAGGCCGGTTCGTGCCAGATGTTAAAGGTCAAGGTGTATATGCTTTACTATGTATTCCAGGAAAGCTTGAGTATATAAAGAGTCTTGCAGAACTTCTACACCTTCACTCCACACCTGGAGTGCTTGGAAGGAAAATACTGCTTGAATACCAACCTTCCCTTATACTTCATCAGTGATTCATCCACATAGATATTCCTTTCAGGTGTATAAGCCTCTGCTAACCTAGCTTTCTAAACTCATTTCACCACATGATGCTCCAGACACATCAATTGTCATTAAGAATCCTTTCTGGCTGAAGACAGTGTACAATCCCTCACTTTTACTACTTCCATTTAACACAGCAATACACATCACCCTCAGACACTCAGATACTGTATGTTGCATCTCTAGGGCTGTGGTGGACAGCAGGGGGCCTAGGCAACTCCTAAGCTGAGGAGAGCGTAAGAGACTCCATGTTGAGAGAGAGAGAGAGAGGAAGGAGGACTAAAGCTGTGCAAGGTTACTGATCACCCTAGTGGTAAGGTGGAAACCTCTCCCCCTGTTCTGCAGACAGGGCACCACTTGCATTCAGCACACTAAATAAACTTTTACTCCTTTGGCTACAGTCCTATGGGCCCCACGTATGTGCACCACCACATATCTATACCCTAGTTATCCAGATAGGTGTAGGCATTGCCACATATATGCCAATCTCCCCTTAGTGGAGTCTCAGGATTTCACTGTAGGAGGTAGCCATGGAGAAGCTTAGTAACGGTCAGTATGATCAGTCAATATAGGGCTATACAATCATAGCAATAAGTTATGAGTCACTGTCACTTGGTTGTTAATTCAAAAGCAGACCGTGTTTCATCCAAAAAAACCTTGCAAGATACTACATAGAGTCTGCTCTATAAGCAAGATATTTTGTTCTGTATTTTTAGGATGTAACACCTGTTGTAAATATTATGCAAAAGGGCAGTTCAGCCATTTACTATCAAGAAATGCTGCTATAGTACTAATATTCCACTAGCATTTCAATGAGTGAATCTGGTTAGTCAGGAAAAATGGCAATGGCTTTGTGCACATACATATAAAGAACAACTGGAGTGTAAGATTTTTTTTTTTTAAATGGTCTTGTTACCATAGCAACCAATTAAATATTTATGTTGATCTGGAGCATTTTATTTATTGCTGTGATAAGGCTATTTTTTTAAACTGCACCAGAAATGTTCTTTATACATAAACCCTAAAGCATTTCTATTAGGATCATGGAAGTGGCTGCACAATATGTTGGGCATCTCTGAACAATAAAAGGCTGTATGCCTCAATCAGTAAAAAAGATCCATAATTATTGCATTGTATGGTAACCTACGTATGTCAAATAAATACTGACACAGTGTGGTTCTATTAATTTGAAGTTAACATTTTAGGTGATTTGGGCAGGAAAATAATAAATAGCTGCTTTTCAAAATCTATATAATAGCGTTTCCCTTTTCCCCCGATAAATGATAAATTAGCATTTGAGTATACTGACACCTATTGGTGAGTACTGCCTGTCAGTTCCACTTCAATGTATTTACATGTGTACAATCCAGTGTTTCTAAAGACATGTTCTGGAGGCAATGATGCCATGCAGTCTCTTTGCATTTTACAAAACAAACTATTTAATCAAAGGAAAACATTGATGAGTACTTAAGATTAACTAAGAGTACTCCTGCATTGTACCACATGTGCTGAGGATGCAGCATCCCGCACATGAGTCTAGGGCTATGTCTCATGCCTGCTCCGGGGTGCCTGCAGGATATATCTGCTTTGTTTTGGAATACATCCGCTGCTATATCAGGGCTCTGGTATGTGGCTGCACAACCCTAGATGCTCAGCACCCGCACCAGGGCCTGTCCTGTGACTCTCCTACTGCATCCTGAACTCCTGAACTCCATCTTTGGTCGCCCTAGGTCATTACAGTTGTCTGTATGGACCCAGTTCCTGACACCCACAACTTGTGAGGCTGGGAGTAACTCTACCCCAGCAGATGACAAGCAAAATAATAGCCTCCCGCAGCCTTGGGCTTCTGTAACAAGGGCATCACCAATCTCTCAGGTTTTCGTGTCCAAATAAATGAAAGAAAGAGTGAAAAAAACGTTTGTGGAATCGCTATAGGCAAAGCTAAAGCAAATAAAAAGCTATAGTTATCCATTGCAATGCCAGAGGTATCTCTACTAAAAAAAACCTACCTCAAATCACTCAAAAGCTAAACTTTTAATAATATTTAAGATCCTAATCAAAACACCCACTTATAAAAGAGAGGTGCAAAGATGATGAAAACAATATGGTTAGGAGATATGCTTAAAGAGTTCTGGGGGCCTGGCCCACAAAAAAGGCTGACAATTGTTAGCCATTCCGTAATATAGTCATTTACATTTTTTTGTATAAAGTGAGGACTAGGGTCTGGCTTCGAGATATCTAGATTAATAGGCCTCATAGATCTATTTTGCATAGAATTCCAAATTGTGCACCTCTGGATATAAACCCTGTGAAGAATTTGTCTCACTTAATATACTGCGTTTATTGTGTCTCTGTTGGCAATATATAAAATAAATAAATATAAGGAAACAATGTACTGCATTCACTAGCTGAGAAGGAAAATTATATGTTTTCCGCCTTAACCAACGGAACAGACATGGAGCCAAACACTTCCTTCCCGGGCTGGCTGAACACATGTGGTTCCAAGGATTAGGGTCAGCACAGTCAGAGGATTGAAATGCCTCAGTGCCCATTTTGGGCCACTAGATGGCAATGAAGGCTTCCTAAAAATATGCTTCAACTTCAGTAAATAAGATGGGAAAAAAAAGGAGCATCATCCGCATCTTATAGCAACAGCACAATCAGAAGATGTAATTGGTGGATTCCCAGGGAGACACTAATATACAGGCTTCTACTGGATCAATGCCTTCAGAGAACAGACTGGTTATATAAAGCACTGTGGCTAAATGTGATCTATTCTCCTTAAGCTCTAAAGTTCAACGTTTTTTGTTTTTTTTTTTACTAATGTGATATTGGTCTGTTCGATTACAGGGAGTGGAGAAGAAAAGTAAGCAAGGGTTTTAGAAGATGTTAATACACAGGGAAAATTAGGTCTTGATGCAATTTAGTACATGGTTAGTAGTGCTTAAGGAGTGAATTTTGAATGCACTATAATGCAAATTACAAGCTGCCTCACTACAGGTTAATGAATTTATGTTCTCTTTGTGTTTTAATGAACAAAGGCTCATGGGCGTCTTTTATATTCAGTAACTACAAAAGCTGTGTACTGCTTACTGTATACTGTACACAGTTAGCCCTAGACAGCCAGCCTGTGCCATCTCTTCCCCTAAACAGCCTGCCTGTGCCATCTCTGCCACAAACAGCTTGTCTGTACTCACAAGTGGCCTGCTGGTGCCATCTCTGCCCCTAAACAGCCTGCCTGTGCCATCTCCGGTTCCTAAACAGCCTGCCTGTGCTGTATCCACCCCTAAACAGCTTGCCTGTGTCATCTCTGCCCCTAAACAGCCTCACAGTGCTCCTTAAATTGCCTTAAATTAAATCATTAATTTACCCATTCATTCAAATGCTCCATACTGAAGGCCTTTAGGTTGGTGTGATAAAAATTCATGTACATGTGAAAGGCTGGGGCTAATGTACATAAAATAAAAAGTGTTTGGATGAGTACCAAAGTGTTCAGTGCACTTATCAACAGTACTCAACAAATAAAGGTGCTGTGCTAACCATACATTTTCCTAATTGTGTGCATGCACCCTGACCTGAACATATGTACACCAATCTGCAATAATATTATGACCACCTGCCTAATATTGTGTAGGCCCCCCTTTTGTCGCTAAAAATGGTATTACCCCTTGAGGCATGATCTCTGCTAGACCTCTGAAGGTGTGCTGTGGTATCTGGCACCAAGATGTTAGCAGCAGATCCTTTACATCTTGAAACTTGCAAGGTGGTGTCACCATGGATCAGACATGTTTGACCAGCACATCCCACAGATGCTCGATTGTATCAACCTCTGGGGAACTTTGAGGCCAAGTCAACACCTTTAACTCATTGTTGTGTTCTTCAAACCATTACTGTGATGCACTGTTCTGATACCTTTCTATCAGAACCAGCATTAATCTTTTGGATTAGACCACACGGGCCAGACTTTGCCTCCCTCGTGCATCAAGGAGCTTTGGCCAACCATGACTCTGTTTCACCGTTTTTCCTTCCTTGGACCACTGCAGACCGGGAACACCCCACAAGAGCTGCAGTTTTGGAGACGCTTTGACCTAGTTGTCTAGCTTTCACAATTTGGCCTTTGTCTAAGCCGCTTAGATCCTTGCGCTTACCCATTTTTCATCATTTTGAGGATGAAATGTTCACTTGCTGCCCAGTATAACCCACCCACTGACAGGTACCAGGACAACAAGAATATTATTATTATTTATTGTTTTATATAGCGCCATCAAATTCCATAGCGCTGTACAATGGGTGGACAGGACAAAACAAGTACGGTAGTATGTAACATAACAATTTGACTTACAGAGACAACAGGTGAGGAGGGCCCTGCTCAAACACCTTTACAATTTATAACCATATGTATATTTATATACACAACCATGTAGACAAGTCATTGTTAATTTACTTTATGTATATCTATAAATTGTAGAGGATCCTACATCACACTCTCCAATTATGGCAATAGTTTATATCCCAATGAATGGGAGCAAACAAGGAGTTTAAAATGCCAGTCCACAAAGGATTTTATTAGCACATAAATAATCGAAGTTTCAAACAGGGCCCTTTATTAAATTATATATAAAGAATGTTCAATATGATTATACAAAAAATGCTTTTGTTTGCTTTGTTTGGTTTGTGATTGTGTTTGTAATGAACTTTTTCAGACTTGTTTATCCCTCAATAGATTAAGGGAAGAGTCAATTGAAAATAATATTAAGGGATAACTGGATAGATAAATAATTTAATGTGTTAAGTAGGTCACATTGTTATATATAAATTCATTATTTCCATTACTTTCAGTAATCCGTGATCTCAAAATTTTAGTTTGATCTTTCTGCTTGGGTGGTCTAGTATAAAAGAGATCGTGGGAACTATTCCGGAGCTTCCGTACACTGGTGTGTGTGAATGATGTGTGTGGATGCCAACTCCAAATATGGCGCTTTAAAGAACGAGAAGGGGGCGGGGTAATGGAGCTCGTCTGACGTGGTGCCTCTGCTAATTGATACTTAGTAAACAAAAAGTGGTCTTCGTTATGTGAACCAATGCAATAATGTAGAAAGTTGGATAGTGGTTTAAGAAATTTGAATATATAGCAACAAATTGATGTATACATAGTTGAATTGTGTAATAAATATAATGTAAAGTTTTTAAATGTAATTATGTTTAAAACTAATAAAGAAGTGTCAGAAGGTGTAAGTGTTGCATATATAGTATACCATATACATGTGCAAATGGGCCAAAAACAATTCAGACCGATGTTTTGGTTCATTTCCGTCCCCTTTGTTTTCAGGCAATGAATTACATTCTCTGCCAATTTGGTAGGAATGAAAATCAGGTGGCATTTTCAATTCGGGAGCTAAATTTGTTGCCCGGTGCCCGCATTTACTCTCATTCACACTCTCTCTCACATTCTCATTCTTGTTCACTCTCTCACTCCCTCTAAATGTTTCCCTACCTTCTCTGCCGACTACTTCCACATCTTCTCATACTCTGTCTTTCATCTTCTATCATGTATCTTCTTTCTTCTATCTTTCTCTGCATCTCCACAGACATAACCTGGCGTCACCGTCGGGGGAGAGGATGTCATCGAGAGCACAGTCATTTTGGCGGAGGTTCACCTTAGGGCAAAATTGTGGTTCTTCAGGTGATGCCCATTCTATAGATCCTCCAATCGGGGAAGGGGATGTCACCAAAAGGCGCCTCGATTTTGGCAGAAGTTCGCATTAGGGAAAAATCTTGGTGCTTTATGTCCTCAGAGATGCGGAGAAAGAAGGAAGATAGAAGAGAGACGATGAAAGAGAGAAGAAGAAAAACAAAAATATAACGGAAGCAGAACCGGAAGTGGTCTGCAGATGGCCCCCAATTGTTTGAAACCAGTGGGCAGAGAACATAATTTGTTGGCCGAAAACAAACGGAAAAATGAATCCAAATTGTTTTTGGTCCATTTGTACAAGTCTGATATTAAGTTAAATAAAGTACAGCTGCAACAGTTTGGGATTTTTAATTCATTCTGTAATTAGACCAGAGGCAACTATGTTACAAAAGGGCTTAAAATTAGCTTCACAAAAGAACATTTAATCCCTTAAACATATATATGTGCAAAAAAATACTTTAAAAAACACTAGAAGTCTTTTATTAAGAAGGATGGTGATTTAACTGATCATATTTCCACTATTGCTATTAAAGAAAAGGGGGGTGATCATAAATTTCAATCAAAGTCACTTTTTTCTGGTATGGGAGTAGGGATCTTTTATAGAGACATTAGTCCATATGGTAGAAATGATCTAGAGAAATTAGCAGAAACATCTAAAATAAATAAAAAATATAATCTCTTTCTAGCTGAATCTAGGGCAATTAAATTATAACAATTGAATTCCAATTTGGTTATCTGTGAAGCAGACAAAGGCTGGGGGATAGTTCTTTTAGATAAGAGCGCATATTGGGAGGAGGCTTATAGAATATTAAATTATAGTACTACTTATGATAGTCTGTCTGGAGAATTTAATTTTAAACCTAATTATTACAACTATTGCTTAATAATGGTACTATTCCCAAAGTTAATTTTGGTTATTTATACAGGGAGTTCCCAAGGTTTATCTACCCATGGTCCAAAAAACCCAGATAAACATTATTAGTGGGATAGACTCACTTAAAGCTAAACTTTCTAAATATGTGGACCATCACCTTCAGACATTAAATCAACCAAATCTTTTCTAGTAGTGCAATAATACAAGAACAGGAGAATATTGAGTGGTGGGACTCATATACGGTATATGAGCCACCTATGATGTAACTTCCCTATATTTACAATTATTGACCATAAATTGGTTTTGAGCTCTATAGCCACAGCAATTCGACCTATCTATAAACGTTCCTTAGTTGATTTTTTGCTAAAATCTAATGAATTTAAACTAAACCACAAGTTAAAACAAAAAAGTGTTTTAATTTAAATCCCGGGCAGGGGCGCCCAGCGGTTGCTCGTGAAATTTTCAGCAACCGCTCGGCGCCCCTCACTCTCTGTGACTCATTTGGTGCTGAGCGCCAGAATTATTCTGGCGCTCAGCGGCAGAGTGGGAAGACAGACGCCTCCCGCTCCCACCGTAGGACTCCCGCAACAAGGTAAGAAAGGATAATGAGATGGGGTAGATAGTTAGAAGGGGCAGAGGGTGGAAGGCAGTGAGAAGGGGCAGGGGGGTAGATTGTGAGAAGGGGCAGAGGGGTAGATTCTTTTCCTTTTTTTGGGGATGTGGGGCGGCCAGAGGAGTAGTCCCGCACAGGGCGCCAGAACATTTAAGGCCGGCTCTGTGCATATGTAAGTGTGTGTTAGTATGAATGTGTAATTGTGTGTAAACATGAATTTGTATGTGTGCGTGTGAGTATTAATGTGTATTTGTAAGTGTGTGTTAGCGTGAACGAGTATGTGTGTTCATGTAAAAGAAATAGTAGGAATCGTTTTTGCTTGCTGTTCACACAGTCTAATACAAAGTGCTACAAATTAAACAATCAGTAGAGGTTTTCTCTAAGGCATGTTATGACTTAATAAATATATCAGTTTTTTTATACAGAGTACATAATATTTATGATCACCCATGTAAATCCTTCTTTACATTCAGCTAGGGAGTTTGGGATTTAAATTGCATTGGTTCAAACTTGATTTCTTTAATGTGTTTAATTAAACAGCTCTAATTAGTGTTGATTGGAAGAGCTGATTGAATTAGTTGTAAGGTATTTAAATAAGGTGAACCTATATGATTTGAGCTTCTTTTTTAATCTTGGTGCAAACTGCACAAAATGTACACTTTGGGGCTATTATTCCCAAAGTTATCCCTCTTTCCTCCCAATTGTCCTGTTTTTTTTAAGGGCTCTGAATCTTCTACCCTAAAAGTCACAATAGTATTTATTTATACAGCAAAATATGTGTTTAAAAAATTAAATTGTGTCAATGAAAAATGTGTTTTGTGGAAATATGTTCTACTTCTTCTAAAAGTCTAAGATAAAAAAACAGAGAAAGTTAGAATTGTTGGGAGATATGAATTTGGGTAAAAAAGTTATTTTAATGCCTCTGGGTATATTAAACCTACATCTAACAGTAGATTGTTGTTCTCTATGAATTAAGAATTTGCCCTACATGTACAATGTACTGCAGAAACCTATCCATTGAAGTTAATACAACATGTATAGTAAAGATTTAGGTAAAGCACTACATCCCTAATGTTGTACCATTATTTTAACTAGTGAGTCCTTGGCAGTCCCCCTTTAAGCTTCTTCACTAAAACAACAAATATTTAGAAAAAAAGCCCCAAATATACACTATGGAACTATGTCTTCCTTGCACTGCCACTTCAATTAGTTGTCTGATATGACCTCCCTAGAAACAGGCCAGACGGTGGACTGTCTATTTACTAACCTATAAGCTGACTGAAGTGAAACATTTTATTTTGACAACTTTACTTTGGATTATGAAAGACCTACTTTCTACAGCATCTAAGTACGCATAGTGCAGGGGAATACTCACTCAAGCTAGCCTTTCAGAACACAAGCGAAAGCCTCACAGGCACCAAATCTTCGACAAACAAAACATGAGTGTCCATGACCGTAACAGAGTGTGTTTCTACCTTAAAAGAAACAATTTCATAAAAAGCACCCCCCTCATCCCTATTTCTATTCACCAGTGCTGTGGCAATGTTCCGTCGTTGAATTCAACAATGGACACAGCTGGACATCTTGGAGTATAGTTATTAATAAAGTGTCAAAACGCCATGTAGCCCTGCAAAGACTGACAGGCAATTAACTTTATATTAAATAAAAATGTGATGAGGGCCCTAGCTATGGACTATTTCCTGTTTGTTATCTCTGTGATGCCTGGAGTATGGAGCACTGACATTTTTCAAAGATGTCACCAAAGTCCCCGGAGAACCATTCATTTGTGTACGTTTCTGAGCTTCTGATGTAGTATTGGAAAATCTGAAATGCGGTGTGAGGTTTTGTGAACCAAAATCCACCCATTATATGGTGGGAGAGGAATGATCGTTTCAGTAATAACTACCAGAAAAAAAAATGTTTTTGATGTAGCGATTTAACCAAGTGCTGAGATACAAGGAGATGGAATGACAGATGCAAAAAACGGTTCGTGTTGTTTTATACTGAAATACAAAATATTATTCCATTGTACAGACAAAAGAAGCTTATTTTGAATACAGTTTCTATATATCACGAGTAATAGACAGTATTGAGTTAGAAATGAAACCCCCATTAATTCATTTTAACGCTTTCTGACTTTTATATAATCAACAGAAAACTGAAACGTTAAAAAAAAATGTAGGCTTTATGGATATTTTAGCGTCTCAGACTACAAGCTTTTTTAATGCCTCTTTAATATTAAAAAGAAGCTCTTTGCTAAGTAATAAATGATATGCCCCTTTCTGCTTAAATTATAACAGGTGATGTTTTCATGGCTTCGATTCTGCATAGCTTTTACACTGGAATCATATAATATTATAATATTATATATTTTATATATATATATATATAAATAGTAAAAGAGATTTGGTGCAAAGTTGAAAAAGTGGTCTTGTCACTAGAGTATCCAATGCAATCAGCAGGAACAGTCCATTAGTTGCTATGGCGACAATCCACAGAGGCCATTTTAACTGTTTAGAAATGATCGTTTCTTACTATCAGGTCATATTCGCTCTTTGGTGTAAGTAAAGGCAGAAAACATAGGCTTCGTGTCATATGCCATTGTGATTTAATCTCTGCTGAGGTTAAATAGATTTTAATTCTAAATAGCTCTAAACTAAGTACAAGAACATTTTATTTTATTTAGCGTGACGTGATTATCACAAAAGAGTCCTATTTGAAAGCTGACATCCATCTCATGCCTCCCAACTTCTGCCCAATGTACCAGTACAGACCAAGGGAGGTTGAGTGTCACTCAAACTGACAGTGCTACTGCATGTGCACATAAATACTGCGCATGCGCACAATACTCACTGGGACAGCGGCATAGAGTCGCAAAATAAGGACTGGGAGGCATGTCATCTTGACATATACAGTGGGGAAATTGACAGAAATGTATTCTAGGATTGATTACAGAGAAAAGGGCAAATTCAAAAGAAGAAGGCATGTCTCCTTATACTGCCTAGCTGTTACATATAACAATGTCTTCCTATTGCTATTCCCTCTTGAGCCATCTCCATCTATGATAGCGCACAGACACTTACACATCCATACTAGCACACGGACGCTACCATACAAACACTTACACATA
>VKOC01021652.1:0-23078 GCA_009364415.1 Spea multiplicata
GCCACTCTGCCCCATAATATGCCTTTTAACCCTCTAAATGCCAGATTGGCATATAGGGGTATAAGGCATTTCTGGAGGCAGAGTGCTCTATACAATGCCTTTTAACCTCCTTAATGCCACTCTGCCTCCTGGAATGCCTTATACCTCCCTATATGCCACTCTGCCCCATAATATGCATTTTAACCCCTAAATGCCAGAATGGGATATAGGGGTATAAGGCATTTCTGGAGGCAGAGTGGCACATAGGGGGTCAAAAGGCATATCATGGGCCACAGTGCCATATTGGAGTGGCAAGCCTGGGGGCAGATGTGCGTAACTGGGGGACAGGTTGGAAAATACAAGGAAATAAAAACAAAAAATATTTTCTCAATCATAGCTTTTATTAAAAAAAATAGTTTACATGAATTAACATTTACTGGTAAAACATTTTTTCCTTTAGGGTCGTCTTATATTCAGGCTTTTTCTTTGTTTTCCTAAATTAATATTCAGATTTTGGGGGTCGTCTTATAATCATGGTCGTCTTATAATCGAGCAAATACGGTATTCTAGTTAGAATTACACCCCCCCCACTGGTCACATGGACATAATTTTTTTAAGAATTATCTTAAACTTAGTGCTGATTATCTTTTTTTTTTATTTTTATACTTACACGTTTTCATACACTTTCACACATATTTTGTCAGGCCAACACTATATTGACTTTCATGCATTCAGATGCTCCTATACACTCCAACAGATATTTTGTCAGTTTCACTATACTGACTTTCACAAGCTTCATAATTTTACACTGACATATAGACATATAGATATACATACCCCCCCACTTAATGGGTGATTTAAGATTCAGTATTTAATATTGTACAATAGATAATTATTATGCAACTGTTTTTCTGTCATTCAACATAAATCATTTTCATTTTATTGTCCCTCCCGTGCTCGCCAAAGCAATAATTCTTGCATTTACGAATTTCTTGTAAATTACCGGTATGTCCATATATGTCACACTTGCTACTTATGACTGAATATCACGGACTTCACAATTTCTTCCAAACAGCTTAAGTTGCACTAGCCATATTTGCATTTTTTTGTAGCGTGCGCAATCCCCGTTCTAGATATGCACTAAAGGAGGTATGATTATGAATCTATGGGTTATTATTCTATGTGTTGGATATGACCTTGGAAGAAATGGCTTTCCTGACTGCTAGTGGTCACTCAGCATATCAAAAGAATCCACTATCTATGAGGGGATACAGGCATATGGTTACTCGGTCCATTTACATTTGAACCTAGACATAGTGACACCTCCTCTAACATTTCACACCTTGCAGAGGGCCCTGGTTGGACTCCCAGCTTCAAAAGACAAATTTATCTTAAGACCTTTTGGCACCACATGCCTATACAATCGAATCAACCCCTCTCATGCTGAAATTGGCCATACCATCTCTACCGGGTAGCAAGTCCATGTATGCACTACACAAGTTGGTGTGGCATAACCAATAACTTTATTGCAAGAGGTGCCCAGGGAGAGACAAATTACATCAGGGTTGTTACATTTGAGCTGTAAAAATGGCTTTTGGGATTGCACAAACAGCAGGGGTGAAAGGGGACAGGAGTCCTGTCTCGTGCTATTCAAGATGGGAAATGCATCTGAAAGAAAAAATGTTCTGTGTCTGGGAATCCCTGGCACGATGTTGTGGGCGTGGATGGTGCAATCTTGACCCGGGATGAAACCTGATCTGGGTGAACGATAAGGGTGAAAGATAAGGCAGAAAGGGCTCAATATGATTTTTTTTTTATCAATTCTCAGTTTATTGCATAAGTGTTAACAAACACATGGCACAAGGTAGGAAGTACAGAGTCACAGCAATTGATCAGATTACCAAACAGCATAGGAGGACACTGCACACAGTAAAAACACTAGTAGAACCAAGCAGGTACAGCAGCGGGAGAGAGCCATCCAGGGCTCAATATGATTATACCTCAAACTTTTCCCTAAAATTCTATCTGAGTTAAGTAGTGAGATGAGGCGGTGACTCCAATAGAGGTCAAAATGTTTGCCTTCTTTTGAAATGAGGAAACTCCAAGCTGAGAGGGTATGTTCATGTATATGATTGCCCTGTAGGATAAGTTAAAGGAGTCAATGAGACGGGGACCCAGGGTTTGTAATATCTAAGTAGTAAACCATCGGGACCTGGGCATTTCCCTAATGCAGGAACAATTAATGGCTGCAGTGAGTTCAGGGAGAGCGATAGGGTCCTCCAGGTTTTCCGCTTTCCAGGGGGAAAACTTACACTCCACTGCTTTCTTAAGATATTCCATGATTTTAGCTGATTTGTTGGGGGATCCCCCCGGCTGAGGAGAGATTGTAAAGCTGTTTAGAATAGGCCAAAAGTTCATGTGAGATCTCTGCAGAGAGTAAACATTGGGAACCACACATTGTGTGTATTTTGGGTGTATACATAAGGTTCCGTCTCTTACCAAGCTCCAAGGCCAGGTAATTGCATGGAAGTCCCCCTCGTCCAAGGAGGATTTGTAGGACCTCTATAAAGAGGCAATGCTTGTATATAGGGCCTTCAGTTTCTTGAAATTCTTGGAGCACAATATGAATAAATCGGCCTCCCAGACTATAGACGGGGAATTGCCAGGGTTGGCGTTTTAGTCAAAATAAGGGGTCGGTAGAGGTCTGGTGGGTTCAATTATGGCTGTGTCTGTGTGAATGGCATAGTTTAGGCAGCAAGTGCGATATAACGATCTGACCAGGTGAGAAGTAATAGATAAAGGTGCGTGGTCAGGCCAAATAGTAGCCCTAGTATTGGAGTTGTGTAGGATTGAGAGGTGCTGATAGAGTTGAAGAAATAGTCTGTGTGTTTGGAGGGGATGGGGAAAAAAAGGTGAAATCTCTTTTGAGAGGGTGAAGGGCCCTGGTGCGAGGTACGGGTGTGGTTAGATGAAGTGTCAGCTTGGGGATCTAGGGCTTCATTTAAGTTACCCCAACCACTAAGATCCTGAAAGTCTTCCATATGAGTAGGATCTTTCCTAGGAAGACATACTGCCGTTGATTGGCCAGATATAAATTTATGAATGTGTACATTAGGCAACCAAATGTACACATTTGTGAATGTGTACAGTTGGTTGTGTATTAGTCCCTTCACTAGTACGTATTATCATTCTGGTCAGAGATAATGGCCTGTTGTAAGACTGGTGCATGCTTGGGAAAGAGCATAGCCGTGCCCATTCATATATCTATAGATATATATATATTTATTAATACTGTTGTTGAATTAGTTTGTCCAACAAAATGAAATAATGAAATTAATATAAATATGATTGTAAACAAATCACACTCCTATCATGCCCAGGCAACTAGTACATGCTGGAGCCTGAGCATGATAGGCGTGTGATTGCTGTTAGCGATCATAAATATTTAATATTGCAATCACACTCCTATCATGCACAAGCAGCCAATACATGCTGAAACCTGGCTAGCTGTATAGATGCTGCCAGCAGTATGGGGTCTTCAGATCACTTACTGCCTGCCTGTGCCATGCCCCCACACACTTACACACCATGCTATGGCACACACTCATTCACTCATTCACAAACATTAATTCACTCATTCATATAATGCCTCTAGTAAAATACATTGGGATGTCAACTTAAAAAATATATACTTTGTTTAGCAGTTTTTCTTTTTCTGGCCGCTATTGGGGCACAACTTCCAGTCTACCGCATTTTTAAAAAATCTTTTAAGTGCCAAATTAAATGAAAATACCAGGTATATGAGGTGTTTCCAACAACAGGACAAATACCTAATGACATTTTTGGAGATTTTTTTAATTTGCACTGGCTGTATATATAGTTTTCCATAATTTTCTCTATATTTTCTCTACATTCTCTAGATAGTTTTCATCCTAAATTATGTTTTATATATGTATAATTATTATTTCAAAAGAAAGCCGTACTTGTGCTGAAAAAAACAATATATATTTTGTGGGGGTGCACTAAATGATTTAGTGGGTTCAATCACAGTTGAATAAAGACATAGCAAAAACACAAAAACTGCTCTGGTCATTTAGCGCAAACATGATAAAAAAAAAAAACGGCCCTGAAGTGGTTAACTATATATATATATATATATATTTATAAATATGTTTGCATTTGTCTTTTTGCAGTTGTCTCCTTGTTAATCTTTATACTAAATGTTTTTGTGGTGGATGAATGCATATTTATCTGGTTATTTGTTAAGCAGAAGTATACTTTTATGTTTGCGGCAAGCATTTTCTGTATACGCATACCTATTTTAATAAATCTCAAAGAAAACCATATTGATATATACTCTCTTCAGCCCTTCACATTACCTTCTTTACCCTTCTCAGCACATTTTTGGATCCCTCAAAATCCCTCTGATTCAGGACAGTTGGAATGTGTGCTTGACGTTGTTAAGCAGAACCAAGAAAAACTCTTTCAAACTGGAGAAATAAAATGTTTTATTTTAAGCATGACAACAAATACAACATTTCTGTGTTTAAGAAGAATCAATGTGAAAGTGGAGCATTTCTAATGTAAAAAATGGTTTAATGGACTATGAAACACACCTGCATTGTATTTGTTATGCAACATTGCCTGATTTAGAAAATAGGGCATTGCAGTCAATCTTGTGGAAAAATGCTCCTTGCATTCAGCTCACATTTCGACACAAGAATCTAGGTGGTTTTTTAATAAAAAAAAAATATTCCCAAGACAACAAGCCCAAGGCAATTGGATTGAAAGTATAGGAGTTCTTATAATTGGTTTTATTTAGTAACAATGACTACTTGGGCAATGACTACTGACAAAGAAGCGAATGCAAGGTCAAAGTAACATTTCAGGTTACTTACATAATGCATGGCAGGGCTCCAGTTCCAGATATGGCACATACATAAGACTAGGTGAGATTTGTATTAATGAACACTGACACTACCTGAGGTAGGTAAAATATATATTTTACTATTGGTCATGGTGAGGAATGCACTGCAAGATTGCATAATATTTGCTACTTAAATTAGAATACTTGCTGTGACAATTAAAATTAGTGAAGAATTGCAGAAAAGAGTTGAGAATCTAAAAAAAAAACACTTTCGCAAAATTCAGCATTTGTTGGAAAATACATACTAGATAATAGGATCTTTTTACTTTTATGTAATGACTTGGATAGATTTAGTTGTAGGTAGCTAATGAAGGATCTGATCTGGTACCCTAGGGCCTTCATTGTAGTTCTCGTTTGGGTGCTTGTGCTGTAAATATGTGACATTAAATAATAGTGCATGTGCATAGTTGCATCTGTGCGAAATTATTCATACATACAACATTACATTTTTCCATAGTTTAGTGGAAAAAAGGCTCTATACAGCTGGCCAAAACCAGTTGGCATAGTTAACGCCTTCCTTTGTGAGACCAGTACCCAATGACTGGGATAAAATGTAACAGACTTCTCTATTATTCAGTGGCAATTGGCACAGGCATACTGGCTAACGCTTTACTGCATGTGACCACCTTAGTATACCTCTTGTACTGCTGTGCACTAGCACTGCCACTCCATCTATGCTTCCCCATCATGCTTTCTCTGCAAATTTGGTTCACTAAACAAACTAATTTTACGATATGCCTGGGATGAAATATTACTTCCTGGCAAAACTAGACAGTTATTTGTGGCTTGCAGGTGTGGCAGAAATCATAATCAATCTAACCAACTTCAACCACAGGTAAAAGAGACATAAAAGTTTAATTAAAGGTGATGGTAAGACAGACAATCATGAGCTGAAGTAGTTGGCTGAAAAGATTTCCTACTAGTCAGTGCTATGCTCACAGGTTCCAATGAGACACAGGCCCTTTGGACAAATCTAATCTATCACATAATCATGTGTTCTAGTACTTGGTCTTTCCGTCAATGGTTGGTGATGGGTGATGCTTATATTCTGCTGCCGTGTGGAGCATGTTCAGCATGATATGTGTTCATGAAATAAAACCGTTATGTTTAAAAACCCTAAGGATTCTTTCTCACTTAAATATTTTTTAAGAATAATCATTCTTTTGTGTTATACTTTGTATCAGTCTGTTGGATATTTTCTGTTATTTTAGTTTATACTTTGATTGTGTATTATTATTGAGTGCAGTTAATTGTTTTATGTATGTTTGGTGGCTGCTTTGGGTGCATGAATGTGATTTGTCTAGGTGAAGGGTGAGAAACAGAGAATTTGTTTCTCCTAAAATGATATTGTTTCTGCAGAAACTGAAAAACCTATCGCTACCACTGGTTGTTAGAGGCAAGCTTTAAATTACAGGTTGAATGCAGTGAAGCTTAACTCCATCCTGTGGTAATGTAGGACATAGCGTCCTTTTAACCACCATACAACAGGCCAATACTATAGATCAGGGGTGTCCAAACTGCGGCCCTCCAGCTGCTGTAGGACTACATCTCTCATAATGCTCCTTCAGCTAAGGGGCTGGCTGAGGAGTATGGGAGATGTAGCCGCAGTTTGGACACCCCTGCTATAGATGAAAGAACAGCTGCATTTTTATCAATGTATACTTCTTTTTAAGAGGCATATAAAAATAGAATTATGCTGGGATGTGTAAGAATAATTCAGCCGTTAGTATGGATTCTTCATAGGAACTATGATTTTACAGGACAATTTATCTATCTTTTATGCTTTGTTTATTTCAGATAATGTGGACAGTGTGGGTTCCTCACCTCCGCACATACCGTGACAGAAATGTCAAGCAAATGACAGCTATTTTTATCTTAGCGTCAGCACCTAATAATCAATTTCTTTCCGGAGTACCATGGGAGAAGGCAACTGTGGGTGCAAAAGGGGTTGTTAAGTATATTAGAATACACCGAACAACTGCTGACAAGAAAATAAATTGCAGAAATGTTTGTGTTTATGTGCAAGTGTTTAATGTAGGTTTAGATTAGTGGTTACATCACAGAGTATGTTTGAGGCAAGCAACTATGCTTGTTACAAATATATAAATCTTCAATAAGAAGATTTGAAATGCATATACCGTATTTGCTTGATTATAAGACAAGTTTTTTTTCAAATGCTCTGAAAAATACCCCTCGTCTTATAATCAGACTATGCGAATAAGATCCAGATTCCCAGCAGCGCTGCAGGGGACCTGAATCCTTCTGTCTGGTAACCTCTGCTGCTGGTGCTTCTGACTCCCCGGTGTGTAGTCGGGGCAGCGGATAGAAGTCTATGCGATTCGCGTAGGCAACTGCCGCTGCAGCCGGAAGGAGGTGCCGTTAGCAGCGGGGGTTGTCTGCGTCCATCGGGCAGACCTTCCCCGGCTGTCAGAGAGGAGAGTTCCCCGCAGACAACCCCCGCTGCTAACGGCACCTCCTTCTGGCTGCAGTGGAAGTTGCCTACTTATTCTACTCATTTAGTGCACACACATTATATGGTATATTTTTTTCAGCACAAGTATGGCTTTCTTTTGGACTATTAATTATATATATATATATATAAAACTAGACTGGGACCAGGGCTCTTCGTGTATGTCCTTCGTGAAAAAGAAAAATCTTCCGTATTCCGCGATTTCGCCTGTTCCTGTCTTCTCTTCGGGTGAATATTCGTGGACATTCTTTGTGTTCGTTTTTTCTTCGTTTTTCTGGTTAAGGGGTCAATACGGGGTTAACGCAGCTCTGGCGCCAGGAGTTTAAATGTCCGTATGAGCAACTCTATTGGTCGTCAGCAGGGGGCTTGTCTAGGTTAAACTGTTAAACTCCTGTTAAACTCCTGGTGCCGTAACTTACACGGCAGATCCCACTGGTCTACCTGTTCTATCATTTATTAACTGATAGAACAAGGAGACCAGTGGGATCTGCCGGGTAAGTTGCAGCATTGGGGTTTTAAAAATTTGTACGAGCGACTGTCGCTCGTACAGACTTTTAGGCTCCTGGTGCTGGAACTTATAAGTTCTATCAGTTAAATGTCCGTACGAGCAACCAATAAAGTCGTTCGTACAGACATTTAACTGATAGAACAGGGAGACCAGTGGGATGTGCCGGGTAAGTTGCAGCATTGGGGTCGTGCAGCAAGGGGCCGTGTGAGTGAGCCTATTGCTCGCTTGCACGTCCCTTTAACCTATGGATTTCCACTCCTGATATATAACGCAGTATCGAAGGGGTTCGCTGTCAGGGGTTATAAAGGCCGTGCGAGTGAGCCTATTGGTCACCTGCAGGGTCTTCCTCTGGCATCAACCAATTGAGGAGGTCCCTGTAGGCGACCAATAGGCTCATTCAAACTGCCCTGTAACCCGAGACGGCGAACCTGCGGATTTCCACTTCCGTGAACTGCCGCAATGTCAAGGTAAGTTAGAAGGGGAAGGGACCGGGGAGAGTGGTAGACGAAGACGATCACGAAGATCTTACAGTATCTTACAAAAGTTAGTATACTCCTCACATTTTTGTAAATATTTTATTATATCCTTTCATGTCACAGTGTATAACAGTGTAAATTTGGTGTCCTCTCAAAATAACTCACACAGCCATTAATGTCTAAACCTTGGCAACAAAAGACCTCCCTCGGGTTAGCCCCCCCAACCCATATGTACACCCACCCCCCGCACAAAAAATAGGATTGTGAATACCGCCTCCTGCTTGGTAGATCGAACGAAAAAACAGTTGATCTAACCGGATCTAACGAATATCTACCAAAATCCATAAAAAAATTCCACATTTCAGTTGAGGGGGGGGCCAACCCGTATGTGTACCCACCCCCCGCACAAAAATTAGGATTGTGAATACCGCCTCCTGCTTGGTAGATCGAACGAAAAAACAGTTGATCTAACCGGATCTAACGAATATCTACCAAAATCCATAAAAAAAATTCCAAATTTCAGTTGAGGGGGGCCCAACCCGTATGTATTCCCATCCCCTGCACACGAAATAGGATTGTGAATACCGCATCCTGCTTGGTAGATCTAACGAAAACAACAGTTGATCTAACCAGATCTAACGAATATCTACCAAAATCCATTAAAAAAAATCCAAATTTCAGTTGAGGGGGGTGTAACCCGTATGTATTCCCATCCCCCGCACACGAAATAGGATTGTGAATACCGCATCCTGCTTGGTAGATCTAATGAAACAGTTGATCTAACCTGATCTAACGAATATCTACCAAAATCCATTTAAAAAATCCAAATTTCAGTCGAGGGGGGCCAGCCCCCCTCATTAAATATGCAATATCTCAGTAATTAGACTAGATCTAACAAAAATTTTGTCTGATCAAACCTGACCTAACGTAGAGCTATCATAATCAGTAACATTTTGTTGAAATTTTTGTTGAGGGGGGCTGGCTACGGGTTAGCCCCCCCTGAAAAAGATTGTTAATATTGCCTATTTTAGAGTAGATCTAAGGAAAAAAACAGTTGATCAAACCTGATCTAACGAAGATCTAACAAATGCCATGATCTTTTGTAAAAAATTTAATATGGGGGGCTAACCCGGGGGAGGTCAGCTCATCCAGGATGGCACATGAATGCGAGCTGTGGCAAGAAGGTTTGCTGTGTCTGTCAGTGTAATGTCCAGAGCATGGAGGCACTACCAGGAGACAGGCCAGTACATCAGGAGACGTGGAGGAGGGCGTAGGAGGGCAACAACCCAGCAGCAGGACCGCTACCTCCACCTTTGTGCAAAGAGGAGCTCTGCCAGAGCCCTGCAAAATGACCTCCAGCAGGCCACAAATGTGCATGTGTACACTCAAACGGTCAGAAACAGACTCCATGAGGGTGGTATGAGGGCCTGACGTCCACAGGTGGGGATTGTGCTTACAGCCCAACACCGTGCAGGACGTTTGGCAATTGCCAGAGAACACCAAGATTGGCATATTCGCAACTGGCGCCCTGTGCTCTTCACAGATGAAAGCAGGTTCACACTGGGCACATGTGACTGACGTGACAGAGTCTGGAGACGCCGTGGAGAACGTTCTGCTGCCTGCAACGTCCTCCAGCATGACCGGTTTGGCCGTGGGTCAGTAATGATGTGGGATGGGATTTCTTTGGGGGGCCGCACAGCCCTCCATGTGCTTGCCAGAGGTAGCCGTACCGAGATGAGATCCTCAGACCCCTTGTGAGACCATATGCTGGTGCGGTTGGCCCTGGGTTCCTCCTAATGCAAAACAATGCTAGACCTCATGTGGCTGGAGTGTGTCAGCAGTTCCTGCAAGAGGAAGGCATTGATGCTATGGACTGGCCCATCCGTTCCCCAGACCTGAATCTGATTGAGCACATCTGGGACATCATGTCTCGCTCCATCCACCAACGCCACGTTGCACCACAGACTGTCCAGGAGTTGGCTTTAGTCCAGGTCTGGGAGGACATCCCTCAGGAGACCATCCGCAACCTCATCAGGAGCATTCCCAGGCGTTGTAGAGAGCCTCATTGTGACTTGTTTTAAGGACATTACATCAAAGTTGGATCAGCCTGTAGTGTGCTTTTCCATTTTGATTTTGAGTGTGACTCCATATCCAGACCTCCATGGGTTGATAAATTTGATTTCCATTGAGAATTTGTGTGTGATTTTTTTGTCAGCACATTCAACTATGTAAAGACGAAAGTATGTCATGCGATTAGTTCATTCAGATCAGGATGTATAATCTTAGTGTTCCCTTTATTATTTTGAGCAGTGTATGTATGTGTATATGTATATATATATGTGTATATATATATATATGTAATATGTATATATATATACATATATATATGTGTATATATATATATATGTAAATATGTATATGTATGTATATATGTGTATATGTTTGTATATGTGTATATGTATATGTGTGATATATAATATATATATATATTATATATATATATGTGTGTGTAAATGTACACATTAGCATGGTTTTGAAGAATAGTAATTTTGTCATAGTGATTGGGCATTGTAAATAAGAAAATAGTGGAAATCTTGATAATGATGTAATTGTCAAATGTAATAGAAGCCTGTCTTGAACTCTTGAGCACAGACAAGAATAAGTTTATATCTGAGCACTCCGCTATACTTTCATTACATTGTACTGTTTACCTGGCAGTCCATTCACACAACATTCACATAGAAAACAATCTTCTTGAGGGTCCTATCTGTATTAACTTAATTTCCCTTAAACCATTGTGAAACTTTTTATTTTGTTTATTTTTGCTTAAAGGGTCACTCCAGTGTTCCAGGCTGGATCTGAAAGTACTTTGTAAGTATTTTAATATAAATAGTTCATACTAATAATAAAAGAGTAGGTCACTTACCTTTGGGAGAAGTTGCAGCTCCAGAGCTGTAGCAGAATGCCTCCTCCACAGTACAACATATTGCAGGGCCGTAGGAAGGGTGAGACGAGAGAGGCACTCGTCTTGGGCGCAGCTGCAAGGGGGTGCACAGCCTCCGGATCAGCAGCCTGCAGGTTTGGTTGGGGAGATCACAATCCCCCTCTAACCGGCCCACTATCAGGGAGTGCGAGGTTTGACATTTCAGACCCTGGCTTCTGGGCTCCCTAATCACTATGCGCCAGCAAATTATGCCGATCGCCGGGATATGACGTCATCCCTGCGCTCTGCATCAATAGCCGGCACATAGTGATTAGGGATCACTAAAGCAGAGGCCTGAAATAACAGACCTCGCACTCCCACGAAAGGATATAGGATGGAGGATGGAAGATGGAAGATGAGAAAGGTAAGAGATGAGGAGAAAGGGGTGTAAGGGGGGTGTATGTGTGTCTATGAGATTGTGTGTGTGTGTGTGTGTATGGGTAGGTGTGTGTAAGAGCAGAACTTTGAGCTACTTAACACTTCTATTTAACACTTCAGAACTGCAGCATGGTTCCCTGTGTAATTTTCTTTCCAGCTTTGCAGGACAATGATACACATGTAGCCAGACTCCACACAGTTCCATTCCACATCTCAGACCTTCTTTAGAATAAGTGCATTTGGGTGTTTGTTAGCTGGTATGTGTATGTATTATTATTATTTATTGTTTTATATAGCGCCATCAAATGCCGTAGCGCTGTACAATGGGAGGATAGGACAAAACAATTAGTATGTAACATAACAATTTGACTTACAGAGACAACAGGTGAGGAGGGCCCTGAGCTTACAATCTATAGGGATTTAGGGTGTATTTACACAATAGGCAAAAGTGCCGTCATTAGGGATGGACCAGCTACACTAGTAAAAGTATTGCAGGAGAAAGGTGAGCTAAAGGAATATGGGAGGGCGTTAACGTGCAATGTTGTAAGCGTCCTTAAAGAAGTAGGTCTTGAGGGATTTTTTTGAAGGAATAAAGGCACAGAGAAAGACCAGTAGGCCAGGGGAGAACATTCCAGAGGATAGGGGCAGCCCTTGAGAAATCTTGTAAGCGTGCATGAGAGCTAGAAATCAAAGGAGAGGATAGAAGGAGATCATTGGATGAGCAGAGAGACCGATGTGGAGTGTATTTAGAAATGAGCGATGAGATGTAGGTAGGGGAACTGATGTGAAGGGCTTTGAAAGTAAGAGTAAGGAATTTGAAATTAATCCTGAAGCGCACAGGCAGCCAGTGAAGAGACTGACAGAGGGGAGAGGTGTTAGTGAAGCGATGGGAGAGGAAGATAAATCTGGCAGCTGCATTCATGGTGGATTGTAGAATGGTTAAGAGGGACACCAGCTAAGACAGAGTTACAATAATCAAGGCGGAAGGTAATAAGGGCATGGACGAGAGCCTTAGTGGCATGCTATGTTAGGAAAGATCAGATGCAGGCAATGTTTTTAAGACGGAGATGGCAGTTTTTAGAGACGGAATATGGGGGGTGAACAAAAAGTCGGAGTCGAGAGTGACACTAAGACAGCGAGCATGAGAAGACGGAGAGATGATAGCAACATTGACATTGAGGGAAACTGATGGGGGAATCTTAGCATTGGAGGAAAGATGAGAAGTTCGGTTTTGGAGAGATTGGGTTTCAGGAAACGTGCAGACATCCAGGTAGAGACGGAGGCGGGACAGTTAGTTACGCGATCTAAGACAAAAGGAGAGAGATCAGGAGAGGATAGATAGATCTGGGTGTCAGCAGCATAAAGGTAGTATTGAAAGCCAAAGGATGAGATTCGTTTGCCAAGTCAGGAAGTGTAGAGAGTGAACAGAAGGGGTCCTAAAACTGAGCCTTGGGGTACCCCCACTGAGAGGGGGAGGGGAGGTGTTACTGTAGACAGAGAAACTCAAGGTACGATCAGAGAGGTAGGAAGTGAACCAGGAGAGAGCAGTGTCACAGAGACCAAGAGCATGAAGAGTTTGAAGGAGAAGAGGGTGGTCCACAGTGTCAAAAGCAGCAGAAAGGTCTAGTAGGATTAGCATGGAGTAGTGGCCCTTGGATTTGGCAGTTAGTAGGTAATTTGTAACATTAGTAAGGGCGGTCTCAGTAGAGTAGGAGGGTGCATAGTCATAGGGAGGGTGAGGGCAGGGTGGTGACTGTACAGATATGTCATATCTAATAGGATAATTTTTTTTTTATTGAAACAATATCGTAGGTGTCAGGTTACTGTCGTGTGCCAGGCGTCCTGAGGTGCAAGTAGTAACTGGGGCTACATCCTCAAGAGCAGATGTGAGTTATAGAGAAAGGTAGCATTGTTAGGGCATGACATGTCAGCGATAGGAGAGAGGAGAGGGAGTAAATTGGTTGAGAACTACTGGAGGTTAATAGAGCTGAGGTCTGTGTATGTGCATATGTGTGTAATGGTAGTGTATGTGTATATGTGTGTTAATGGGCAAGTGTGTCTAAAGGCAGTGTGGTACATATGTGCCACTAGTCATAGCAGGTCAGTGGTATGGGTGAGTTATGATTAAAACCCATAGGAGTGCTCTGCTGCAGGATATTGGCAATAATCATATCATGTGGCAGGATATGTGTTCAGCTGAACACTTCTCCTGCATAGCAAACAGCTGTAGGGTGGGGGAAGGGGCATTTACAGTCGGGGCTGCTTTCAGATATTATATGATTTAAAATGCCCTTAATAAACTGTTGAGCTATAAAGAAAATTAACATTTTTAAATCTAATTTTATATGTTCAGAGGACTTGATACAGCTTCTGTGACTATATGGCTGCTTGCACACATATTTAAAAAATGCCCAACCTGATTTTATATTGCATATAACATACAAATATGTCTGCAGAAATTGTCTGCAGCTTTTATATATAAAAGAAAACAAATAGTTACATATTTTTCATTGAGTTGTGAGTACAGAACACAGAACAGCCATTTATTGCTGGATGGTGTCACAAAAGAAAGTTGAGTTGGTCACTGATTCTTAATATATAGAAACTGTCATTAAAACATGGACACTATGTCATGCATGTCTAAGGCTTAGTTTTCCTGATTTACATGGCTGGTGGGTAAGTTTGTGGGTCATACTAGCAACATTAAATATGATAATTTATAAAACATTTTTATCCTTATATATTATTATTCCAAAATAGATCTACATAAGTGATCTTACATCTTACAGTAAATGAGTTAAATTGTGCCACACAATTAAATCTTTAAGCAATTTGTACAACTTACATAACACATTGAAAGTCCTCACTAAATAGTTTTTAGTCTAAATGTTTTTATTTGTAAATATAGTCTAAGAAATTAAGTTCTTCTTTTGAAATGAACCAGGGAAATGCATAACTATTACAAATATGTGCTAAATATTGACCAAACAGAAATGTTAGCTCCATATTCCTAAGGCACCATCTCTTACATAGTCACATTAATGGCTCTTATTGACATTTTGAGTGATACAGGATTATCTCATATCTGGCACGTAAACATTTTCATTGTATATCTTTTGGATTAGACACAAAACCCAAAGGTAAATGTAGTCACCACTGTATGTACATGCATACAAGTATGTATATTAAATAAATGCATTTTAATTAATATTAATACATGTAATTTCAGATTGTTCTTTATAATAATAGTGATTTGTAATTTAAAGTTGTAAACATGATAAGAATCTGGGCAATAATATTCTTTAAACATGGCTGATCCTGGGCCTAATTTGCATCAAAGCAGCTATCATCCTTGAGAGCCCAGCTCTTTGATCTGCTATGTCTCCACAGCCAGCTCTTGCATTATCTCCATTATGCTATATCGGGGACAGATGAGTAGTTTTCTATTGGAAAGACCATCCGTGCAACTAATAGAAGAGTTTAACCTATCATGGAAGTGAATGTGTATCTTAGAGTTTAATGTATGAAATGAAAGGTTTCTTATGGTTGCCCTTAGCAGGGAACACTTGCTAAACTGAAGCCTCTGTTGCTATGTGCAGTTATCGACAAACGTGATTAATGCATATTGTTTTTTTCTTCGCTGTTTTGTCAATTTGATGATTTTCCGCATTGTTTTTGCTACAAAATATATTGACCTATATGTTAATCCTTTCATTGGATCAAATGTGTTGACCAAGATCTTCATTAACTTTTTGTCCAGGACTTTCATAGGTCCTGTGATTATTGCAGAGTGATAGTATTGCAGCATTTGCATTGTTCTGTGTGTTCAAGCAATTTTCAGAGTAAAGAAGATGAAAAAAATCAAAGCTCAGATTTCAGATTCCCTTCTATAAGACTGATGATCTAGTACCAAAGTGGTTTGAAGCCTATCAAATTCAAATCTACTGTCAGTATGTAAGCTGTCAATGACCCCGCTTTCTTCATCCTCATCATCCTCATCATGGTTTATGAAAGCCAGTTCATTCTCATAACAAAAGGAGTTAGTGTCAGGAAGAATAAATTTGTTTTCTACCAAATCTTTGGCACTGCAACGTGGGGTTGAAGGAACTTCATATGTTTTGTGAAAATGTGAATAGTCGACTTTGTACTGATTTCTTTCCTCAAACAAAACTGGTTCAAAACGGTGACCCCAGAGGATCTCACTTGCCAAGTAAGAGCTCCGAGCTTGGGCAGTCATTGCTGTTGCTTCCACCATCCCCTCCAGTATAACTACAATTTCAAAGTCAGATGTTTCAAGTTCTTGTTTACTAATTCCAAAAAGTGGGCTCTCCTCATCAATTTCATGAACAATTGTGATTGGAGATACTAAAAAAATACGATCCAGTCCTTTATCAAACCCAACATTTATATCTATTTGATCAAGGGGTATATATTCTCCTTCTTCTGTAATTCTAGGTTTTATTAGCTGAGCCCTCACATGAGCTTCCACTATATGGCTTTTCCTAAGATTGCCAACTCTCCACATTAGACTGAGTTTCCCATCTCTCATTGCAATAACTGCATTGTGACTGAAGAGTAATGTCTGTGCTCTTTTCTTAGGTCTGGCCATTTTTGCCATTATAGCACCAATCATAAATGAATCTATTATACAGCCCACAATGGACTGAAACACCACCATGAAGACTGCAACAGGACATTCCTCTGTCACACAACGAAAACCATACCCAATTGTAGTTTGAGTTTCAATGGAAAATAGAAAAGCTGCCATGAAACCATTGACTTGGATCACACATGGAGTAAACTCTGTATTCCCCGTTGGATTTTCTAAGTCTCCATGCACCAACGCAATTAACCAAAAAATAAATCCAAAGAGTAGCCATGACACCAGGAATGCCAGACAGAAAATGAGCAGCATGTATCTCCAGCGAATGTCTACACATGTTGTGAACATGTCTGCAATATACCTTTGTGACTTTTCATCCATATTTGTAAATTGGACGTTGCACTGTCCATTTTTCTTCACAAACCGGTTTCGGCATTTTCTTCTAGTATGAATTTTGCTGTTACCAAATCCATTTACCCCTGGCATGGTGGTCAATCTCAGTCCCTCTTCATCAGAGGACACAATGCTGTAAGGGTTTATCCTGCTAGTACCCATCAGGTTGCTTAAAGGGACATATAGTGTGCCCTATAGGTTATTTTTTCTCTTTCCGCAAGCTCTTTTATCAGTCAAAGAGTTCAGTCTTGGTTTTTCACAGCAGAAAAATCATAGAAGAATCTGTAGGAGCAAAATAAAAGGTTTTGGATTTAAAATGGAATTCAAATCCTATAACATTGACTTTATTGTTTAACCTTTTGATATTTTCTTCATAAAATACACAATACAATAAGGATACTTTGCTCTCACGTGGGCGCAACTATTGGCATCTCTTTGAAATTATAAGAGGAAAAATATATTTTACATTTTCATGACACCTGGGTGACTAGGAACATAAAATTGATCAACCATAACTTTCTGTTTCACAGGGGTTAAATTTAGGTAA
The DNA here is from genome assembly GCA_009364415.1 of Spea multiplicata. Lineage (NCBI taxonomy): Eukaryota > Metazoa > Chordata > Amphibia > Anura > Pelobatidae > Spea > Spea multiplicata. Next base: position 17,265 of record VKOC01021652.1, read on the forward strand.
CACATAGGCCAAATTCCCTTAGTCATTCATCACAATGGGTAAGATCAAGGAATATAATGTAGCTGATGTGTGGCAAAAGATTGTTGAGCTTCACAAAATGGGAAGCGGCTATAATAACATAGCAAAAGCATTGAAAATGCACACATCCAGGGCAATAATATGTTCCAGTCAACTGGAACTGTTATGAATCACCCTCAAAGAGGACTTGTGTCTATATTGTCTCAAGGCACTGTGAAGAGGATGGTTCAAGTGGCCAAAAAATTTTCAGGGATCACAGCCAGATATGTGTCTTGGAGTCTCCAAAACTACAATGTAATGTCACCTAGATCACCAAAACTTGTTTCAGGGGTTTAAAGAAAAAAGCCTCTACTGTGTTTAGTTCGTCAGAAACTACTGGATTTTAAATGGATTGGGGTTTTATGGTCATATGAACCAAAATAGAGTTTTTTGGCAATTGTCAGGATTCCACCCCAGCTGCTACCACTAGTGGCCACCCTCCCCCCTCTAGAGTGCTCAGCATCAGATAACCAGGTCAGCTGAGTCTGATCACCTGAGTGGAACCTGGCCAATATAAACCTGCCCTGCCCTTTAGTCAGGGCCTTTGCATTAGATTGTTTGGACCGCTCTGCTTTGGCCTTGTAACCCGCGCCTGTACCTGATCCCGCACCTGTACCTGATCCCGCACCTGTACCTGATCCCGCGCCTGTACCTGATCCCGCGCCTGTACCTGATCCGCGCTGTACCTGATCCCGCGCCTGTACCTGATCCCGCGCCTGTACCTGCCGCCTGCACTGCCAGTGCGCTACCTGCTGCCTGCCCTGCCAGTGGGCATGCTAGCCATCTGCCCTGCCAGTGGGCATCCTAGCCGTCTGCCCATCCAGTGGGCCCCCGTACCCGTCAGCCCTGCCAGTGGGCCCCCGTAGCCGTCAGCCTGTGCCAGTGGCCTAGTGCCAGTGGGCCCCCGTACCCATCACCCTGCCAGTGGGCCTCCGTACCCGTCAGCCCTGCCAGTGGGCCTCCGTACCCGTCAGCCCTGCCAGTGGGCCTCCGTACCCGTCAGCCTTGCCAGTGGGCCTCCGTACCCGTCAGCCCTGCCAGTGGGCCTAGAGACTTACTGCCTGTACTTGCTGTTCCTGTTACCTTCATCAATACAGTACCTTTCCAAGTATTTCTGCCTGTGCTGTGTTTCATTGCGCCTGCCTGTACCATCCCACTAACCGTCATGCATTGTGGGGTACAGACAGGACCCCTTGTATCCCCTGCTACTGGGCTCCTACCCGACCTGCTTACCAGGGTCATGACAGCAATAAACACCTCAAGGTCGGTTTGGCGCAGACAGAGAGGTAGCCATATGGAAAAATATGTCATGCCCAAGGTTAAATATGGTGGTGGCTCTTTAATGTTTTGGGGCTGTCAAAGGACCTGGACTTTTTTTTAAGGATACATGGCATCATAGACTTTATCAAATATCAACAGATATTAAATGAACACCTGATCCTCTCTGCCAGAAAGCTTAACATGGGCCATGGTTGGATCGTCCAGCAGGACAATGAACCAAAACATACCTCAAACTCAACACAAAAATGGTTTACTGACGGCTATCGCAGTCCCCTGACTTGAACCCCATAGTAAACTGAGAGGTGAACTGAAAAGGAGAGTCCACTAGCTTTAACTTCATCAGACATTATAGGAGAAGATTGTTATCTTGGCAAATAGAGGTAGCATAAAGTATTAACTAAAAGGGTGGCACACACACACTTTTCTCTTTTTTTAGGATAAACCTATGATTGTGTGTGCAATTTGTACCCTTTGTGATCAAGGCTGTTTTAATACTTTTGTGGTACTCGTGTTTAGCTGTAATTTTCTCCTCTCCCATTTAGTGAACCCAAACAATTTATATATTGTTTTTTTTCAGGACAAGAAGAGCTTTCTTCAGATACTATTTTGGTCAGTCTGTAAACCTGGCCACTCCAATTTACCTCATCAAACCATTAATTTTTTTTTAAATCACTTTTTAAACCTGGCCCGGCATTGGTCGCTAAAGGGATAATAATTCCAAGGGAATACATGAAGATGTATAGGTGTGATAGTCAAGTGGCCACATACTTTTTGTCATATAGTGTATGTATTATAAAAGGTATGATAAAAGATGCTATGTTTTCATTGGTTCGTCTTAGTTGCTGAATACCAAAGTAAGTTGTATTAAAATAGATGAGTGTAGGTTCATTTAATTCACCGGAACAAAAATGAAAAAATGAAACTGTAGCTTGCTTATATTTTAACTCCTGTTTAAAATAAGAGTGATGTTTGAGTGACTATTTCTTGACCACTGCTGCCTCAACAAAAATACTGTTGAGCTGAATAAATCTACAATTTATTTTTTATTAAGTACCTGGTATGTCACACAATCCAAGATGACATTTGACATTATTCATCTAATTGGATGACTGAATTCATTCAATGTGATGATGTGACCTGGCTCCTATTATTAACAGAAGAAAATGTGTTTACCAAAGGCAAACTTATCAATAAACTGCATATTTAGTATGTAAGTGTTAATAAGACAATATCTAGGTCATGTAAAAATGGTTATTTACTAAAAATCACTACCTGTTTCGTAGTGTATTTTTTTCTCTGAGTTACTGTACTCTTGACAGCACTTTGCAGTAACAATCATATATTTCATCTTGTGCTAAAGAAAACCTCAAAATATATTTCTATGCCACACATATTTCATTTAATGATTATAGAGATTATATACTCATATTTCATGGTCAGATTCATTATTTTTTATATGATGCTTATCACCAAATACATCAAGCTCTACAGTGCATGTTTAATAACAACATGTAATCTGCCCCTGCCCCTAATACACTTTTTTGGCACTAGACTTAAGCTCCACAATATGTAGCTTTCATTAAAGAAACAGTGGTATTTAAACAAAAGAAATAACATGTAGAAGACCCCTATTGTTTCATTTAGCATTAATTTATCTATGAGAAACATAAGCTACTGTGCTGATGAAACTGATAGATCACTAGCTATTACGGACCACTGCAGTGTTGCGAGCAGTGACAATGCACTGAGGAGCTAGTGTGCATTTACAGAGACATTTTTTACTGATTCCTGAAAAAATATAATTATATTGCAGTGTACATACGTGTTAAAGAAGAATTATTATGCAAACTTGTGAAAGGAAAGAAATTCCTTGGAATGTTGCTTTGGTTGCCATGGTGACTGCACCACTATTACCACTGTACACCACCAATGCTTTATACACAGCTCCATAGTTTCTGTAATGTAAAGCTCAAGTAGCCCAACAGTGCATGCGCTCCTCAAAAACATTTCTAGATCAATATTTGTAAAAAAAATATCAGAGGCCATCTGTTTTTATGTGCAGAGAATTATGCTGTGTAGGCCAGGACTGGCCATCAGGCACACTGGGAAAAATCTTATTGCCAATGGTTTCAAATATAATTATTTCACTTATGGCATGCTAGAGTGTAAGCAATCCGAGTGTTAACGAAAGTTCTGCCCCCTCCCCAATAACTCACATATGCAATGCCATAAATATTTACACACACATACAAACTCTCACACATACACACTTCACATATTCTTACATTGACACACACACTCTAACATTCAAACTCATGCTAACACATGCTGCCTCTTTCCTCTCACAACTGGACCAAAATTCACAAAGTGGACTAACAGTCCACCCACGCCAGCCTGCCCCTGGAATTTAGTTCGACTTTGCTACTGCAAACTCAAATGTTTTGCTAACTAGCATTCGCTTGAATAGATCTTTGAAACATGACAGTCATAAAGCCACTGGGAATGTATATCATAATGAATAATGTACATACAGCTCAGTGCTACTTCTAGCATTTATCATTATATAGTATTATTTCCTAATTTATCATTTTGCTCTGGATTATTTGGGGGATCAATAGCCTGGGACTACACTATATTCCCCAATACCTCAATACAATCACAGTAAATTAACATGCTTTATGCCTCCATTGACGGTATGTAACCACACTCAAGAGGTTGGGCTTAAACAGAAAAAGCTTGAATATTTACTGCTAGACTACTCTGCACACAGCTCCCAGCTGCCTCACTGAAATCTATTTCAAGGGTAAATGCAGCTCTTGACAGGCGCACGTCCTAGGGCCAAATAAGCATGCCCCAGTTAGGCTGCTGTGAGGCTGCAGGAATATTACCATACTGGAAAAACCAAATAATGAACTTCTGATATCAACTACCTTAGATCTCCTCAGTAATCATTAGCTAGTAATTAGTTAATGGTTGTTGGGACCATTTTTGGGACATCTGCTGGTATTACCTTAGAGAATACAATTCAATATAGTTCATTAAGGGTTATTGTTCATATGTATTACTTAAGAACATAGTAATTATAGAAAATACTATGTTAGTAATAAAGCTAACACAAGCATTAGAATGTTTTATTTCAAAAAGTAATATCACTAAAAGCATATATACTTATTTTTAGGGCATAACAAGATAAACCAATAAATCAGTTTTTGATGATAATGATTTTAAAGAACAAAATAAAAAGGAATCAAAGTAATTTTTGTGGTACGCAAATTGTCTATATTTCCTATTCTAACTATATAATTAGCAATATGTTGCCACATTATAAAATACAATAATAGCGATGCACATATCCTTTTCATAACCAGCTCAGCCAGGGGAGGGCTGGCAGCCTAAGGCCTGGGGGGCAAGTCTAGTCACGTGGCCCATTGCGCCACCAAAGTGGCTGCGAGCGACACTGAAAGCGGCCGTCGTGCGGCAGTCACTCTACCCGTGCCCAATGGCCGTGCCTCAGCTCTTCAACCCACCCTTTTTAAGATGTGGGACGAAGAGCTGAGGCACAGCCATTGGCCCTGACTGCCGCACAACACAGGGGAGTACCTAGAGTATTTGGCACCTGTGGCAGATCCTGTATGTGGCACCACACACGTTAAAACTGCATAGTTTCTATGGTTAGGCAAACATTGACAGGGGTACAGCATAATTGTTATCATTATATACTGAGGCAGACATTGAGGGGGGTACAGCATAACACCTATCACAATATACTGAGGCAGACATAGATGGTGGTAGAGCATAACTGCTATCATTATATACTTAGGCACACATTGACTGTGGTACAGCATAACACCTATCATTATATACTGAGGCAAACATTGATGGTGGTTCCACTCCTGCCCGCTCCCGCAACATGTGTGCCCAATCCCGCCCGCTCCCACATTTGTGGTCAATCCCGCCTGCTCCCGCCACAAATGTGGCCAATCACGCCCTCCTCCTTACCTAATTTGCAGTGGAGTGGAGTCACGGGAAGTGACGTCATATCATGTGACTCCGCTTTGTTCCTGGGCGGAGCAAGAGAGGTGTCAGCTAAAAGATAGTTAGATCTAGATGTTTTTAAGGTTTGGATTGGATTTAGGGCATAATTTTGTAAATGGAGAATGCACTGTACTAGAGAGCATGGTTAATGAGTGGCTCAAACAGATTAAAAAATGAAGCATACAAGGTAAAATCTGATGAGGCGTAGAGAGCAAAATGGTAATTCTGAAAGCCAGTGTAAAAGGAAAGTGACTACAGCTACCATAGTTTCTGGGCAAAGGGTATAACATTTTGGGTATAATCGGCAATCGGCAGTGACTGCAAGGTGGAAGAAAGGGGCGGGACCACATGACCGACTGAATCCGCCCATTTCCTTAGCATCGACATGGCTCTGACACTCATCTAACTGTGAGTATAAACTTTAAATTTGGGCTGCTGAAA